>BTPG01000008.1:31663322-31845822 GCA_036245525.1 Semisulcospira habei | reverse complement strand
GAAACAAACCCCATGGTTGTTTCCATGTCACCTGAAGAAGGATCTTTGATCCGAAACGTCGTTCCTTGTTTCTATTTTAAAGGTTTTTCCACCAATATCTTCTGTTTTTTCTTTCGGTACCTGGTAAGTATGTTTGTGTGCAAGTTGGAAGCCAGTGGTCAGCGAAGGCTACAGCCGTGGGTATACATAGTCCGGCACGGATAGGTCCTGACAATCGGCATTGCCCCAGTTGACGTCCTTTTCTTTTCTTTTCTTTGCGTTTCTTTTCTTTTCTTATTTCCTTTCTTTTCTTGTTTTTACTTTTTCTTTCTTTACTTTTTCTTTCTTTTCTTTTCTTTCATTTTATTTTAATGCATAATTATTTAATTCATTGAACATCCCATTCTGACCTCAAACAAAAAGCAGGAGACCAGTTGACCATGATAAATCTAGGTGGTGCCTAAACAGCTTGGCGCGTGTATGAGAATAGCTATATTGAAACCACCCTTGAACTATCATGGTCGACCAGCCACCTGAACTGGTTTATATTCTTGCAGAAGACGACACTACATTTTCTAAAGTTCGTCCTCATAGTCCAAAGTATTCAATGTCCGCCTCGACGTAATTCGGTCTCCATTGCAAAAAAGCACCCGTTTCCCGTACTGTGGCCTGCATTGTCACACTGGTTGTCTCCCTCGATTCACTACCGCTGTCAGCTTGTGATGTGATGCTGTCAGCGGTAACGATCTGAAGGCTACAACCAGTGTGATGCAGAATTTCAACGTAGGCTGACAACTGAATTCTCAGCGAAGGCAACAGTGTTGATGATACTTCGAAAAGCGTTGCTTTATGTACGTTGCTAGCTCTCCAGCTACACTGACTTTAATGATCTTAAGTTACATTCCCTGGCGCAATCCTTCGCATTTACTTCATTTAATGATTTCATATTTTTAAATGTAACCTTTTACACTGCCCCAAAATACGAACACCATGCATATGCAAGAGGCAAAGAACCTCATGAGTCCCCCGCATCTGCGAGGGAGGGGGGGGGGGGGTCTCATGAGGTTCTTTGACTCTTGCCGACCCTTTGCATATCATGTTTCTTGGATTGATGGGGTTACTCGCTGTTAAATGTGCCCTGCTTCCAAAGACATAACTCTGCGTCTATTAGCAGTGTTAGGGTTAACCTTCATTCTTTATTGGTACAAATGTGGAACAATGTAGGTCAAGGCAATTATTCACCCAGAGCGTCTTTCATTTTCCCTGCCAACGACCCATACAGACCAACGTATAACGACCTTTTCACTATCACGTTGTTGCTATTGTGTTGTTGTTTTTTTTTGTTTGTTTGTTTTTTGTTTTCTTTGTTTTGTTTTTTTAAAGATTCGATAATAATTTACTTTGTGTATGTTCTGCTGTTAATCGACCACGACAAACATTTCAGTAAAATGTGATGTGAGACACATTGTTCTTGTGACAAAATGAACAAAGTGTTGCCGGTTCGGATTCAAAGAAAAAGTTAAGTTTTCAGGTCCCATTTCTCACATTTTGGAGGTGTTGCCTAACGACTATGTACCAGTTGCAGGAGGGATTGGTCATGATAATTCAAGGGTAGTGCCACATGAGCTTGGCGCCTTCAACCTCATCTGGCACTACCCTTGAATTACCCTGATCAATCTATATCCTGCTGCAGAGGATAAAAAGGTTATCATCTTTTGTCCACCACGTAGGTGACTTTAAAGACGAGGCACCGAAGAAGGTCTGAAGTTTGGGAACGCTCTACCAACGAGCCACCCAGCTCCCCTTGTCCGGACCAAAGCTGTTAATATCGACTATTGTACGTTCAGTAAAGATCACACACAATAACGACGTTAATAAGATGATGCCGTAATGTCAAAAATCACATATCAGCACACACATGTCTTACATGCAGAACATGCTGGATTTCCACACATCACACAGAGAACGGAGGGGAAGGAGGAATGGCGAGGGGGCGGGGGGGGGGGGATTGATTGCAGGGGGGAAAGGAGTGGTGGAGAGGGGGCACAATGCACCTTTTACACGCTTAACAGTCACCCCTTTGGTCAGGAATGTTCAAGTAACAGGAGCAACAACAAAACAAATCACTGAATTACAGTCGATTTACAAGGAGGTAGACCAAAAACAACGGAAGAAACCAAGAAACCAGACAATCACTTTCTTAACCCATTCAGCCCCCGCACATCACAGCAGGATAAGGATCGACCACGACACTTTAAGGGTTGTGCCAAAATAGTTTGGCGCCCATGGTCGTCAAGATATTCTGGTACCACCCCTGAACTATCATAGTCGATCTGCGTCCCAAGTTGTAAAGCACTCTTCGGAGGACAACTCCAGTTTTGAGGGATTTCGACCCTGGGACGCAATGAGTTAAAGCTGCAGTTATGGCAATTTAATTCATCCTGTGGCTTCAGCTGACGAGACAGCATAATCATCTATCGACACAAGGGACATGAGTGCCGGACTGACCTTTCCAACAGTGAAAAGCAACAATTGCCTCCCATATATACACAAAAGGCTTACAAACATATATCACGAGCCTCTTGTTGCTGTACTGTGGAATGCCCACTGTATCACAGACAAGCATTCCAGATAATCTCTGTCTCTTTAAACTTTAACCCTTTCAGTGCCAGTTGACGCAGACTGTGTTTCTGCAAACTTCGTTAATTCAAGACCCCCCCAAAAAAATACTCTAGATGTCTCAGCAACATGGATTCAAAGTGGTGTCAGCAAGAGGCATAGATCCTCATGAGCCCCCGCAATTGCGGGGGCTCATGAGGAGCTATACCACTTGCAGTTGGATGGTGTTCGATTGGGTTCTCCTCTTAACTGCTACTCACGATACCATTCGAGGGAAAAGACGCGTTTATTACGTGCCTTATCCGCCGAAGCGATATCATCTGAATAGCTGTCAACAGTATAAACACACAGCCTGCCTCCCGAATACCAAAGTCGGATATAACCCCAAAGTCGGATAATACAACATTCTTTCACAGGTCCCGACAGCACGCTTTCTTTCGGTAAATTACTTCGCTTATAACGAACTTCGGATATAGCAACAAGAAAAATGAGGCCCCCCTAGCAATTCGTTATACCAGAAGTGTGTTTGTTTTTCAGCTTCTGATACAAACAGAGCGGCTTAACTCATTCAGCCCGACGGCCGTATTTCCCAAATTTTGGAGGCGTCATCTAATGACTATGCCCCAGTTGCAGGAGATGGAAGGACCATGATAATTCAAGGGCAGTGCCAGATTAGCTTGGCGCCGACAGGCGCCAAGCTAATTTGGCACTACCCTTGAATTATCATGGTCGACCCATCTCCAGCTGTAGGGCGTCGGGGCTGAATGGGTTAAAAAAAATACATGCAGATCGTTTCTGTCATTTCTCTTTTTTTTATGGTCGAGATCACGTCCGGTCTAGTTATTTTTCCAAGCAGAAAGGGAACACGCACAATTAACCCATTTAACCCCAAGGCCGCAGTCCCCAAATGTGAAGGTGTCACCTAGTACAAGTTGCAGGAGATGTTTGCACAATGATAATTCAAGGCCGGTAGTGCCAGATTAGCTTGGCATCTGATGGCGCTGAGCCAATCTGGCACTATCCTTGAATTAACATGGTCCTTCCACTTCTTGATATAGCGCGTCGGAGCTAAATATGATAATCTGGCACTACCCGTGAATTATCACGATCCATCCACTTCCTGCTGTAATGCGTCGGGTCTAAAAGGATTAATCTGGCACTACCATGTGCCGATCGTGCGCGATACAATTTCGACTCAAAGCCAACTAATGTACCTCAGTGGGCGTGCACATGTCTGATTGATTGTAGTGTTATCCCGTTTCATTTTGAGATAGCCTACTATTGCTTCAAATAAATTTAACTACGATAGTTCAAGGGTGATGCCAGAATAGTTTGGCGCCTGAGGAGCCAATATATTCTGGCACCACCCTTGAACCGAAATGGTTAATCCATCTCCTAATCTGTAATGCAGCCTTGATACGACGATAAAATGATTTTAAAAAATACCAGCTCAGAATGTTAAGGATAAAATGGTGTGATGTATGGATTTGTTAGATACTATTACAATGGACCTTTTCCGAGTGTAGTTTTTTCTCATCAGCAAATTTCTGCTTTATATTCTGGGTATAATCTCCAAGACTGAGTGTTTAGATTTTATGGTGACAGGGAAATGGATGCTAGTGTGGTTTTTGGCATCGGTCACAAAGGCGGACGATTATGGGTGGGCGTCTCTCTCTCTCTCTCTCTCTCTCTCTCTCTCTCTCTCTCTCTCTCTCTCTCTCTCTCTCTCTCTCTCTCTCTCTCTCTCTCTGTGTATGTGCGGGTGCCGTGCATGCGTGCGTGTGTGTGAATGTGTGTGTGTGTGTGTATGTGTGTGTGCTGAATGAGTGTGTGTGTGTGTTTGTGTGTGTGTGTGAGTGTGTGGGAGAGAGAGTGAGTGTGTGTGTGTGTGTGCGTGCGTGCGTGTGTGTGTGTGTGTGTGTGTGTGTGAGAGAGAGAGAGAGAGAGAGAGAGAGAGAGAGAGAGAGAGAGAGTATGTGTGTGTGTTTGTGAGCGTGCGAGCTTATCTGCGTGCGTGTGTACGTGTGTGCTCGCGAGTGCAAGTGTGAAACGCCAAGATCTAAATCGACTATGCATTTTTTTCCAGTCTGGCCTGAAGAGTTCTGTTTAACACTCTCTGTCAAGCATTGTCACGCTAAAGAAGAAATCTAGTCGACCATGGTAGCTCAAGGGTAGATTCTGATTAGCTTGGCGCCCGTAGGCGCCAAGCTAATCAGAAACTACCCTTGCTATATCATGATCGCTCTGTCTCCCGCAACTCATACTTTGAGGAAACGCACAATTTGTGTCATCTGGCATCGCAAAATTGTTTAAAAGTTGTCTGCTTTAATGCAGGTTTTGAGTCAAACTTTAAATACGTTTTCGCACGATCTGCTTGTCCCAGTGGAACTAACCCTCAATCAGCAAGCCGTGTGCATTACAAGTAAAACACTCGCTTTAAACGCTCGATAAGCCCGGGAGAAGATAGATGGAGCTAAAAATATCCAGTCAATAACATCGTCACTGACATCTTCACTGTAGTGGCCAGAAATGAAATACAGTAGAACCCGGTTTTTTTTTTTTTTTTTTTTTTTTTTTTTCAGGAACAACCTTTATTACATGAAAAAAGTGGCCTAAAAGACAGGCGCTCTCTCAAGAGACGTCTTGAAGGGCAGAACAAGTGTCACCTGTCATTAAAGACCATCATTGAGGTGACAACAGTCACCTAGCAAGTTGTCTTTAATGAGAGATGAACTCTGATAAAAGTGGTCGCTCATCACATGTTCTGCTGTACGCGTATATCTCACAGCTACTTCCAGATAATAAATCTGCCCGAGGAAGGAACATGGATATATACGAGAATGGCAAGAGGCATAGATCTACATGAGCCCCCGCGAATGCGGGGGCTCATGCAGATCTGTGTCTCTTGCACTTGCGTATTGTTTGCCGCGCACAGGCACTTAACACTGCGGAGATAAAATTAAAAATCTGACACGTGCAAGAGGCATAGGTCTTCAAGCGCCCCCACAGATGCGGGGGCTCATGACGATTTATTCCTCTTGCTGACACCACTTTGTATCCATGTTCTTTGGACGGCTGGGGATCTTTGACGCTGAACTGTGGATTTCAAAATCACAATCTGCTTCCATTGGCAAAGAATGAGTTTGACACATTCTGCTCCACTACCGAAATCCTCAAATTTTGAAGTTGCCCTCTGAAGACTGTATTACACTTCTGGAAACAGATCGAGCGTGATAGTCCAAGGGTTGTGCCAGAATTCTGGCACAACCCTTGAACTATCACGCTCGATCCATGTCTTGTCGTGGCGTGTCGGAGTTGAATGAGTTAAGGTTAAAGACACAGGACAGCAGCAATATACAACAGCAGACGATACTTCTGTGCCATCAAGACAGTGAACTGTACGAAAAGAATTTGACAGAATGATTGAAACCCAAATTTAGAGACTTTTTTCTTGCCTTGTCAGATTTATTTTCTGCGAGAATGAGGGTTCTGTTACCCTTTCCTTGCCAGTGGACGCAAATTGTCTTCTTCAATTTTTTTGTTAATTCAGTCCCAAAGAGTCCCCCCCCCCCCCCACCAAGGACAGTGGATACAGAGTGGTCTCAGCAAGAGGCGTAGATCCTCATGAGCCCCCCGCAACAGCGGGGGGCTCGTGAGGATCTATGTCTCTTGCAGTCGTATCACGTTCAGTTGTTATCGGCAGTGAGAGGTTAAATTCTTCCAGTGTCCCACGTTATTACATTTTCACTCCTACAGATTGTTATTTGCGTGTGCCTATAGTCCGATAGTTGCCATTACTGGTACATTTTATATACGAGTATGCGAGACAATAATCGGCCACAGTAGAAAATTGCAGCTGTTTTGAGTTGTCTGTAAGGCCGAAAAAGATGTCACAATTCTGCGATACATTTCTCGACCGTAGAGTAACATGTATCGACAGCTGACACAGTTGTGTGAGCTGTCGATACATGCTGCTCAGAAGTAATGGTTTCGGAGCTGTCAGGGCCCTCTGCCTTCGTGTCGCAATCAACCACCTTGAATGCGGCTGACGATACCGCTCGGCGGAAAGAACGCATATACTTTACGTTTTTTTTTTTTCCCCAGCCGAGCGGTGTCGTTAGTAGCAGTCAACTGGTCAAAGCCGTCCTGCACCCTTCATAGTATAATGAAGAGCAAAAGAAATGCGACAATTTCGGAATCATCGGAAACACTGAAGTGTTTCTGATGATTCCAAAAGTGTCGCATTTCTTTTGCTCGTCACTTTAAATCAGATTTTCAAATATTGCAGTCAGAGGCGTCGGACACTTGTGTAAGCAGTACTCTCGATTTAACCGGTCGTTTTCAGCGCCAACTGGGTTACATGGATCAATCGATATAGCGCAGCGACGGCGCCTGATTAGCCTGCCGCATGGACGACTCATTTCAGTGAAGAGCTGTACAGCTTGTCAAGCATTGCCCTTGAACTATCATGATCAAACCATCTGCGTGGCACTGTCCATCACGAAAGAGGCAGACGAATGGAACCTGGCCCAAAATCAGCTGCTGCGTGTACCGCCTGCGACAAAGAAAACAATTTGGGGCAGATGTTGTGCGATTTACACCGATGTAAAAAGTCCCGTACTGAACGGAATGAGAAGCAAAGAGTGCAAAGCTTCGATTTTTCTATGATTTTGGGAACCTCCAATGTTCTTCTCTCACTTGCAGAACAGTGACTTGGAAGACTCGCAGAACAGGCACCGAGGAGGTAAGATGTATGTTGTACTTATGCTATTTCCTCAGGCTGAGAAATAAGGACTTGGACGAATTATAAAATATGAACCAGAAAGGTAACTACAAAGCGTAAAAAATGCAAAGAAAATCCAACAAAAAAGATACATGCTTAGAAAAAAACAAGTTAAAACAATGTATTTAATTTTTCAATATGATGAAAAACCAAATTCAACAGTGTATTGGAGAGTACGTCGGTTTTACTAGCCTTCTTTAGACAATGTTTAGACAAATTAATATTTCGGGATAAAAAAAAAAACCTTCTTGTTTTTTAATGGATATGCTGACAAAAATACAATGCCATACTTTTTTTTTTTTTTTGAGGTAAGAAGTGTAACTATTTGAGAAGATTTGACTACAGAACCGACGCCGAAGGTCAGGAAAAAATATGTGTGCTGATCTGTGATTTTGGACCTTACGGCTTTCAGCCGTAAGTCCAAAATCACAGATCAGCACACACATAGATCTATGTCTCTCAGTTCCGGAAGGATGTTGCTCATTGGGGGATCCAATCAGGTGGCTACACAGGATGTTGTGTCTCCCCCCTACACTTTGTGTTTGAACAGAAAATATCACGTTGGCCGATGACCTACATGTGCGTGATTGGTTTAGAGTGCAACCCTTTTTCTGCCGGGAAAAAAAAACCCTGAGGTGAACGTCACCGTACTGCAAGAGACATAGATCTTCATGAGCCACCGTAGTCTTTTTTTTTCTTTTTTTTAGGTGATTTCCCTTCATACTACATACCCACCAGTCATGCACTCTTCTGGTCTTGATTTCTCAGAAACAGCGGTGAGATCGCCGTAGTAGCATGCTTGGTGTTACCCTCTTCCCTGCCACTGTACGTACATTATGTTTCTGAATTGTTTGTTCATTCAACGACCAAAAGGCCAAAACCGTGCAAGAAACATGCTTGCAGTTGGATCGTGTTCACATTTTCACGGCAGTGAAGGAGTTAAACCTCATTTCATATGAATCGTGTCTCAGAAACCAACCGTCAACCTTGGGTCCAAACGATAAACATCAATATCTACTGATCTATCTTCTCACGGACTATATAACCACTTACCTTGCAGTATACCAAAGACATCAAACCCAAGTGTGTCCGCATTTTGGTGGACATTCGAGGGTAATTTGCTCCGTCATCACGATAAGAGCTTGACCAGATGAGAGTAGGAAGCTGAGGACAGGACAGTCCATCCTGAGAAATCGAACAAACTTACAAGAAGCATAGATCCTCACGGGCCCCTGCGAGATTCAGGGGCCTTTGAGGATCTATGCTTCTTGCTGTAGAGACGAGCCATCCGTTTTTGCATTATCAAATAACCATCCGTTTTTGTATTGTTGGTACTGAGACGGGGAAAGTCATCTAGTGACTAAATTCACACACAAGAGACAAAGACCTCCATAAGCCTCCGCCGCGTTAAGGTCTGTGCACCTCGCTTGCCGGGATATGTTATCAGTCTTTCGTATCATTGGAGTTAAGACGGAGAGGGTCATTTCCGGGCGAAGTCCACGGCATCAACGTGCAAGACCCATCCACGAGTCTGCAAGAGGCATAGACCCTCATGAGCCCCTGCCGCTGGCAGGTCTCATGAAGGTCTATGCCCCTTGCTGTCCAGATAAACCATCAGGTTTTACATCGTTGCTACTAAGACGGAGAGGGGCGTCTGAGGACTCAATCCATGACATCTGCATGTAAGACCCATCCAGGAGTCTGCAAGAGACATAGATCCTCATGGGACCCTGCCGAAAGCAGGGGCTCATGAGGGTCTATGCCTCTTGCTGTCCAGATAATCCATGAGGTTTTACATCGTTGCTATTAAGATAGAGAAGGGTGTCTAGGACTCATCCCATGATGGAAAGAGTGACTGCGCGTCTCCTGGGACGTCTGTGGATCTAATCACTCGAAGCGACAGCGAGGACCTGTCCTCTCAACTCCAGAAATAAAAACACTCCATCTACTAGAGGCGTCGATTCTCAGGAGTCCCCTCCTCTTGCGGGGAAGGGTCTCATGAAAATCTGTGCCTCTTGCTGGGATACGTCGTTTATGTTGTCAGTGAGAATCTCTGAGATTTACTCGTATTATAATGAAACTCTTGCTTTAAAAAATAAGATAAAAAAAATTACTATATTTTGCTTCGTCAGGCAGACGTGCGCGTCTTAGTTGCCGCGTTTGAATCTTTAGTTCTCAAGTTGTGAAGGGTGCAGGGTGTTTAGTCTGCGAGTTATTTTTCGCAGAGAGTGCTCATGTGTGCACGAATTGCAGTAAAATGATAGCCAGTGCCAATGCGACACAGTGACCTGCTTGGCCACAGAAACACAGATAGACATAAGGCAGTTAAACAGCAAAGACACTCAACAGTATTACCCCCTTCACCGCGAAGTAAACGTCAATACGATCCAACTGCAAGAGACATAGATACTCATCAGCCCCCGCAGTTGCGGGGGCTCATAAGGATCTATGCCTCTTGCTGACGTCACTTCGTAGCCATGTTCCTTGGACGGTTGGGGCTCTTTGCAGTTGAATTAACAAACATTTTGGAGAGAGAGAGAGAGAGAGAGAGAGAGAGAGAGAGAGAGAGAGAGAGAGAGAGAGACAGACAGACAGACAGACAGACAGACAGACAGACAAACAGACAGACAGAGAGAACTGAACTGAACTGAACTAAAACTTTATTTTGTAAGGATGAAGACAGCAGGCATGCAGGCCTTTTTACACGTCTGTGCTTAATAACATTTAAAAAATAACATCAGAAAAGGTAACAAGACAAATTCAATTGAATTAAAAAAAGTGATGATGATGATGATAATAATAATAATAATAATAATAATAATAATAATAATAATAATAATAATAATAATAATAATAATAATAATAATAATAATAAATTAAAGACACACAGACACAGATTCAGTCAGATGTAAGCAGCACAAGGGTAACACTTGATTTTTGTTACTAAAGTGGTGCGTTACAATCACGCACACGCACGCACGCACTGCCCTCCCCCCCCCCCCGCCCGCCCCCCCCCCCCCCCCCCCCCGCCCCGCCCCCCGCCCCACCCCCCCTGCCCTCCCCCCCCCACACACACATACACACGCACGCGCTCGAGCACGTGCGCCCACATTAGATTTAGATAAAGTTAAAAGCGATCATACATTATGAAAGAATATTAATTCTAAGATTTAACTAAAAACTGAAATGTAAAGCTAAAACTTCAAAAGTAAACTACTGAACATTAACTATCAATTGTAAACTATTGAGCAGAACCTAACAACTGTAATTGAAAATATCACGCACACACACACACACACACACACACGCATGCGCGCACACACACACACACACACACATACACACACACACACACACACACATACACACACACACACACACGCATGCGCGCACACACACACACATACAAACACACACACATACACACACACACACACACGCATGCGCGCACACACACACACACACACATACACACACACACACACATACACACACACACACACGCGCATGCGCGCACACACACACACACACACATACACACACACACACATATACACACACACATACACACACATGAACACAAAACCCTCAGACTGGGTGACCTACCATTTTATGTGAAAATGGGTTCCCATATTTCTATTTATTCTAGGGCTCTGGAGTTGATGCCAATGTTTAGAACTCACCTTATAACTAAGCTCTACAACTTAAAATAAAATAGACATTTTCTAGAAACAGAGCCACTGGATGGAAAAAAAATGGGTGTTTACCCCAAAAGTGGGTGCCTCTCACACAGAACTGGGATTACAGTGAAAATACCTCACTAAAGATACCTTTGGTTGATTTTACTATTATGATTATTTGAGTGGGGTTGTAAGGGGGTTGGGGGGGGGGAGAAGTGTGTGTGTGTGGGGGGCGGGGCGGGGGGGGGGAGGGGAGGGGGGGGGGGGAGAGGGGGTCATCACTTTTGGTTTATAGAGCTGCTCAATGCACTCTTATGAATGAAAGAGTTTCATTATCAGTGGAATCAGTAGGTCATTTCAGAGGCGCACACTGAGTTGCACGTCAAACCACTCACAAATACTCATTTGGAGTGCACCAGATGGATCCAGTTGGCAAAGTCCCACATTCCACACTATAGGACAGCTAAGACTGAAAAGCAATCGTGGCGTTTATGGCGCGGTACAAGGTTTAAAACTAAGAAAATGTTGTTTTTAGAAGCGTGTCGGGCAAAAGTTTTTATGAAAACTGTTTTAAAACCTCTTTTAACTCAACTTTTCTTAATGTTAAAAGTGTTTTATTGTACATTACTTAACGTCCCGACAGCAACAAGGCTTTCTCAGGACGTGCCTGCACTGCTTGTGAAAAAACAACAACTAAACAGAACATTGAATGTATATCGCCAGCCGGTCAAATACATTAAATAAACCTAACACATGGGGCCTACATAAAGCTAAGACCATTTAGCAACACACATCCAATATCAAGAGCTACAGGCAGTGCAGACAGTAGGGAGAGTTTTAAAAAGTCAAATACAGGTGAATGGACAAAGGGCCGACAGAGACACATGCCCCAGAATAGAGAGAAAAACCCACCCTGTGGGGCTGACCAGGGTGCCCCTGGGAAATAAAAAGTAGTTAACCCCACCCAAGTCCCCCAGGGCAGACCCGGGTGGGGTTAAAAGTGTTTTAATTTACAAGCATGTCGTAACTGATATGCATCTATTCCAACGTATAGTGCTGGATATTTTTCTCTATATTCCGGGGGCATGTGTTTCTGTCTACCCTTGGTCCATTCACCTGCATTTTCCTTTTTTAAACTCTCCCTACTGTCTGCGCTGCCTGTGGCTCTTGATATTCGATGTGTGTTGCTAAATGGTCTTAGCTTTATTTAGGCCCCATGTCGTAGGTTTTATTTAACGTATTGGACCGGCTGGCGACATACATTCAATATTCTGTTGAGTTTTTGTCACTAGCAGTGCAGGCACGTCCTGAGAAAGTCTTGTTGCTGTCGGGACGTTAAGCTATGTACAATCAATCAACCTTCCTTCAAACGGACAGCATTCACACAAATAATACTTTACTATTACATCAGAAAATGGCCCATCCAAGCCTGCACTCTTTTAACTGCACTAAACGACTGACTGGTGCAGACGACGCATGAAACGACGCTGACTCTGTGACGTCATTTCCATTCAATCAATTTGTGCATACAATCCAAAAGGAGATGCGGCATTGATAACATCGACAAACCTACAAAATAAAGCAACAGGTTCAACCAAAAGGTCGGGCAGGACAAAAGACAACAGCAGCCTCACCCAAAGTCTAAACGTCCTCTCTTACAATGCGCACTCATACAATCACTTCACTTCTTAGCAACCGGCGCACGAATATAATTATAGGCTAAGTCAAACTAAAACAGAAGATAGTGGCGAAAAACCCTTTAAAATAGAAACAAAGAACGACGTTTCAGATCAAATATTCTTCATCTGACATGGAAACAAACGTAGAAAACGTATAGGCTAAGTCCCTGGTGAACGTATACATGAATCTCAAATCTGCCACTAGACATCACCTTTCTCCACATCACCCCGGAAGTACATTACAACTCAACACTTTTTTTTAACAAAACAACCACACCCTCAAATAACAAACCTAATTCTGTAGAAACATAAACAATTTACTCCCTAAAACAACAAAATATCCCCCCTGACCCATATCAGCTATGAAGTTATTTATAGCTAGCTGAGAAGGGTGATGTAATACATACACGCTCATTTTCAGGGTTCTGTGTCACAACACACACACACACATTGCTGGGAGGGACAAGTTTTCAAACACACTACCGGCGTGTCTGTTAAACACAAAAGTGCATGTGTTAACGCCAAAATGAGAAAAACGGATTTTTTTACTTTTTATGAATCTTTACCGCAAGACAATGCAGAAACAACCCTCAGAAAAAATGGGTGTCTGACTTGGAAACCCAGAATTATACACATACCCAGTTTCCATAAGGATGGTAAAGACAGTCACCCGTTTTAGGTCTTTCGTCTACACACACACACATACACACACACACATACACACACACACACACACACACACACACACACCCACACACACACACACACATGTGAGAGATGTAAGGCAGCACAAGAGTAACGTAAGACAGAGAGAGACAGAAACAGAGTGAACTGAACTCAACTGAAACTTTATTTTCTAAGGATGAAGACAGTAGCGGTACGCAGGCCTCTTTACATGTCTGTCCTTAAAAACATTTCGAATAAATATAACAGCAGAAAAGGTAACGAGACAAATAAAATAAAAATAATAATAATAATAATAATAATAATAATAATAATAATAATAATAATAATAGAAACAGAAGTATTTTGCACACAGACACACACATACACACGCACACACACACACACAAACACACACACACACACACACGTTAAATTTACATGAAAATGATCAGAGAGAGAGAGAGAGAGAGAGAGAGAGAGAGAGAGAGAGAGAGAGAGAGAGAGACAGAGACAGAGACAGAGACAGAGACAGAGACAGAGACTGTAGGAGAAACTTGGCAGAAGAAGCCGAAAATTGTAATTTGATTCCTCGCCTGCTTAAATGTGTTTAAGTCATCTAAACTTGAACAATTTCAGACGTTTATCTCCTTAGCCCGCCCTTGTCAAACTCAATTCTAGCTCAGGAATCTAATTTGTACTACGTAAATCCTCTCAAAAAACTGACAAACGGAAAAAACGAGAAATCCCATATCAAAGAAATCCAATGTCCGAGTACAACCTTTTGACTCTAAGTCTGCAACATGACGGATTCCTACGACTGCATGCATACCTTCTGCGTCTGTGAAACAGGGAGTGTATTGCACACAATAAAAGAGATCACAGGCAAGCATGAGAATCTGTAATGAGCCCCTGCAGTTGCAGAGGCTCATGAGAATCTATTTCTCTTGCAGATGAACTGATCTGAGTGAGGTGTAGACTTTTGACTCATTCCAGGTGCCCCGCATCAATAGCTGCGATAGTGTCGTATAGCGTTGCCTGCGGCAACGCTATACGACACTTCCGCAGCTATTGATGCCAGGTGCCTTGAATGAGTTACAAAGTTAACTCATCGGATCGAACTGCTATCAAGATGTCAGGCAATGATAGAGGATGCTCAGCCAATCGGAAACAGACCTTAGAAGTAGGTTGTTTTGATGTGCATGAGAGCGTTTGCAGGGGAACGTCTCTAATTGGTGGAGTCCCAGTTCAGACGTCTGATCTGCGCATGTCATACACGCCGAGGAAAACTTCGACCGGCAAGTTGTTTTGCTTGGGTTTGCCTTTTAGTGTCTGCCTTTCTGTCTGTCCGTCCGTCCGTTGTTTTTGTTTGCTTGTTTGTTTGTGTGTTCGTATGTTTTCTTTGGTCGTTCGTTTGTTTGTTCGTTCGTTCGTTTACATGTGTCCTTTTTTGATGTTTGCATGTTTGTATGTTTGTATGTTTGCATGTTTGTATGTTTGCATGTTGCTATGTTTGTATGTTTGTATGTAGGTATGTTTGCATGTTTGCATGTTTGTGTGTTTTTACGTTTGTATGTTTGCATGTTTGTATGTTCGTATGTTTGTTTGTGTCGAGTCTTTCTAATTGACCAAAAGCAAATCATGCTAGTGGGGATGTAAGTTTCTTTGTTTGTTTCTTTCTTTCTGTGTGTCAATTGTCTTTCTGACTGACTGGAAGCAAAGAGGATGGAGGAGATAAAAACAAAATGTGTCAAATGCAAGATTAACCCTTTCACTGCCGAGAAAAAGCGAACACAATCCAACTACAAGAGACATGGATCCTCATGAGCCCCCTCAATTGCGGGGGCGCATGAGGATCTATGTTTCTTGGACGGTTTTTGCTTTTGGTCGTGGAACCTTTGGCAACGGTGCTTATACGTTTCTACTTCACCGGAAATCTTCCTGATTTATAATGACTAGTTCTGAAAGAATACTCCGCGCCTGCTGAAAGTCTGTGTCCTAAACAACTCTACCTGCACGGTCGAGCTGGCACATATGTATAAACAACACGTCGAAGTTGGTCTTTAGCCCAGTAAGTCAAACATAAAATCAATTAGGAACTTCTTTCTTTACAGGGCCATCTCTAAACCGATCTGCGGCTGGAGGACCTGCGGTTTTTGCGCGTTTTCACGCTTACTGTCCAGGATTGCTTAATCAACAACAGCACTGACAAGACTGAAGACCATTTGGAAGGACAGAAACATCACGCTCTGCTCCACTGAAGATCAGACTGATGCTCTCCTTAGTCATCTCAGTGTTCTTGTATGCCTGTGAGTCATGGACCCTCACAGCAGACCTTGAAAGGAGGATACAAGCCACTGAAATTAGATGTTTTCGAAGGCTGCTTGGCATTTCATACAGAGATCACATCACGAACGAGGAAGTGGGAAGCAGAATCAGGCAAGCCATCGGGCCCTATGAAGACTTATTAACCATTATGAAAAAAAACGCAAACTGAAGTGGTATGGGCATGTCACGCGTTCAGCAGGACTTGCCAAAACAATCCTGCAAGGCACTGTGCAAGGAGGACGAAGGAGAGGAAGACAGAGGAAAAGATGGGAGGACAATATCTCAGAGTGGACAGGACTGAGGCTGGGGGATACGCTAAGAATGTGGGAGCTGGTTGCCAAGTCATCAGTGGTGCCCCAACGGTCGGCTAGACTACGGTATATAGATAGATAGACGCTTACGCTGATCCCATGATCCCTAATTACTGAGCCTAATATAGCTGTCAATATAGAGACGGTAGCATGACTGCCGAGGTCCGTTTACAAGAGGCATAGCTCATCATGAGCCCGCGCAGATTAACCCTTTGGCTACCGGTATCGATTTTGGTCGAGGTGATACCTACAGGAATCACCTCGACTAAAATCGCTACCGACACCCAAAGTGTTACACAAAATGGCCATGACTGAGACAGAATATCCGCAAGCTCTTGAAGTCCGTTTGCACCAGGCATTGATTCTCATGAGTCCCCCGCAGACTACAACATATTTAGCAGTTTGGAGACAATTTAGCTTTAAACTTCAAGTCATCTGCCAGGTATAGATGCTGGTGATAGCTTCCTGTACTGCCAGTATACAGACATGAAGATGCTAACTACATCTGTATGAAGGAGGCATAAATCATCACTTTGCTGGCATTAGAACAAGATTTAAGATTAAAAATGCAAGATTCAAGATATTTATTGTCCCAAAAGGGATATTTTTTTTACGGCTCACAGCTAGCTCATACAAAAGAGGTTAAAGGATTAGTAAGAAACTTAATGTAAAATGAGACCGATGAAGAATACAACCACTATACACATCACATCTAACGGCATCTCACATAAAATATGTAAACTAATTAACGTAAACATAACATTAGATAAATTTTAATAAAATTAAAACAAACAAACCAAAAATAAACAAGCACAAACAAACAATGCACCATGCTGTCCCTATGATACCTATGCATGTATCTCTTAGACTGTTTTCGTTTCCGATCACTCCGATCACTTCGACACACCACGGCAAGATATGGATCGATCGTGATAGTTCAAGGGTGGTGCCAGAATATTGTAGCACCCATGGGCGCCAAGCTATTCTGGCACCACCCTTGAACTATTACGCTCGCTTTGTCCCCAGAAGTGTTATAACAGTCTTCAGAGGTCTACTGCAAAATTTGGGGATTTCGGTCCTGGGCCAGAATGTGTTAAATTGAATAGACTGTAACAACATTTATTTTTACATATGGAAATAAAGTTGTACCTCACATGGCAAGGACCTGTAAGTCATGTCTTTATTTTCATGGGTGTTACTCGAAGTGAGCGGGACAAGGGCTTTCAATCTACGACGATGCTTGGCGTGCGTTCCAGTAATGCTACTCCCGGCAGAACTCTCCTTGTCAATAACTGTCTAGTCCGAGAAGGCATCAGCGATTATAAAAAGTATTGGAAAGGGAGAGGCATTAGTCGTCCCTTTTACAGATAGCTTTCGTCAGTGGATGGGGGACCAGGACAGCGAGTTTCGAACTATATGTATATAATGTAATTTTCTCTGTACTGAAACCCGTCGACACAGAAGTAGTGTACGAATTTCTTCGCTTGATTACAAATGAACTTTACGACTTTTAAGTTTATCTTTCCTTTTTCTTCCGTTTTTTCCCCCCTTAATGTTGTTATTGCTGATAGTTGTTGTCGTCTTTGTTGTTGTTGTTGTTTTTATCATATGGATATATGGATATATCATATCTTGGAAGTCTAACCCCGGAATCCTCTGTCGAGTTTTTTAGAGAGTGTGTACGTGTAGGTATCGGTCACATCTGTCCGTAAAGATCGCCACTACAGATGTAGATCAATACACGACTGAAGCGGTTCAGTCAGTCTGCAAAAGGTACAGATTCTCACGAGCCCCTGCGGCTGCAGGACTTTTGAGAATCATTGCGTTTTGGTGCCAGCGATCGCCCCTGTTAATTTACATCACTTTGTTTTACATCACTGCACCGTAGACAGCCGAGTTTATTGCTCAGACTTTCAGCTTGTGACTGGTGCGTACGCGTTGTATAAAAATAATGGTGGACTGGTTTCTGGAACAGGACGGCTGGACATTTTGGAAATAACCCCCTTTACTGCCGAAAAAAAATGGACACTACACTACTGCAAGAGGTATAGATCCTCATGAGCCCCCGCAATTGCGGGGGCTCATGAAAGATCTATGCCTCTTGCTAAAACCACTTTGTATCTATTGTTCATGGGGCGCCTGGAGCTCTTTCGCGTTGGATTGACTCAGATTTCAGACGTACAATGTACAGACAGTGACAGTGAAGGGGTTAATCGTATGTTTTTGCCTTATTCATTGAAACAATATGGCGTACAGTTTTATAAGATAGAACGTATCCCCCAAAATGTGGAATACGAAATTTACTGCGCACATATTTCGGTTTAATTCTGATAGATTTTCAATCAAAAGACAATTTTCTGTGTAACTGTGCCCACAGAGGCAGTAAGTAAATATTAGTTGTATTTTCTGATGCATCTTCGTGGCTATAGACTACTCATGATATTGAAACTTTTCTTCACTTTTCACTCCAGCCGTCCTCCCTCCCCTCTCGTAACATCCCCTCCTCCTCCGCCTCTCCCTTGCAACCCTCCCTTCCCACCCACCCCCCACCGGGGAGGGGGGGGGGGCGGCGGTGGCGAGAGGGAATGTTGCGAGGAGGCCGGTGAGGGGGGGTGGGGGGAAGAGGAGGGATGTTATGTCCATTTTGAGAAAAGCGCGACTTTCATTGTTATACAATGAAAATTTCTTTTCTCCAAAAAATGGGCATACTTACTTTTACCAAATGACGTCAGTCTACATGCAATTTGGAAGCATTGCAAAATAAAAAAAAACGCAGACGTGTTAATGAACGTCTGACGCGGACGTGCAAATGAGTGTTCGAGTGTTTCATTACTATGGTTAATTTTGCATTAGCAAAGTTTTGGTCTTATGCCAGGTCTGGAAAATTTGATCGGTTCACAGTTGATGTGTTAGTTTTGTGGCTGTCAATGGCTTAATTTGCATGTTTGATTTTAGGGAAGAAAAGTTTGCCGTTTGTAAAGTCCTAATGAGTCTTCTGGATAGACCACTGTAGAAATCCGCGCTTAAATAAGATTATGAACGTAAACCACGTCATCGCGTTCTTGAATACCATTGGCCTGGTTAAGTATTTTTTTCAGTAAAGACGGAGGCTGATAGCAGTATGGCTCTTCAGTAGTGCTTCTGGTAACTCATCTACCCAGACACCACAGCAGATAAGACGACCAGATAGTTCAAGGTGATGCAAGTAGCTGGCGCTATGGGCCAAGCTATCGGCATCACTTGAACTATCAGGTCGATCTGTGCCTGCACTGCAACGCAGTCTCGAGGACGACTTCAAATTGGGATTCGTCTTGGTAGATGAGTTAAACAGGCTTAACCTGGTGATAGACAGCGCCTCTAGGTCACACCAAAGACATTGAATAGTGAAGCCTCTATTCTCTATCCTCTATCCTCTTTGGTCACACACTGTGTAGTCGCTTGTTTACTCCAAAAATTTCGAGTAAACAAACAAAATCTATCATGGCAGCGGAACGCTACAGCGGTCTATTGCGATTTTGTTTTGGAACCAGTTTCGTTTGTACTACTTGTTTTTGTCGTGCCATTGAATTGGTTCATTTTGTCTTCCGTTCCTTAGCCAGCCAGTCTTTCTAAATACAAGAGGCGCAGGTTCTCATGAGCCCCTGCAACAGCAGGGGCTCATGAGAATCTACGCCTCTTGGTCGAAAGTATCGGCAAATAATCCCATTGCATCTCCGCTATTCTGCGAAGATTAGAGACTGTTATTCAAACAGAAAAAAAAAAATGCTGCGCCGTTTTGTAGTGTTTGTTTTGCGGTGTGACCCTGAGTCAAGTTGCCCCTTTCCGTTTAGTTGAAGTCTTACGGCGGCGTCTGGTGAATTTTCAGGCACCAGACTTGACACAGCAGACGTCAAGCACCTCTCAGTATCTTGCGAATGCTCGGGACTGTTAACCCGTTCGCTGTCAATGGTCACGAACTGCGCGTCTGAAACCACTGCACACTGATCGGCATTCGCGTGAGAAATACAATGTAGCTGGGACCAAACACAGGAATACAGAACTTAGGTCCAGCAAGAGACATAAACCATCACAAGCCCCCGCATTAATAATAATAATAATACATATTTTTTATATAGAGCCCTTGCCGACGGAGCTCGGAGCGCTTTACAGCAAATAAAAATCATTTTTAAAAGGAGAAAAATTAGAAAGCACTCACTCTTTAATAAACACCTGCTCGCACCATGTAGGCGCATTCCTAACACGAAACAAACACGCCCCCCCCCCCCCCCCACACACACACACACACACGCAGCCTACCTACATGGGCTACCCATATAAGACAACAGCCAACATTTCCAGGCAGCACATCCGGACTAAGCTAATCTTGATATGCTACCTGGAAAAGATGGGTCTTCAAATTTGTTTTGATGGTTGCCAGGGTAGGGGATAGACGGACATGCAGTGGAAGTGAGTTCCAGACGTGAGGGGCCTGATAACCGAAAGAACGCGAACCAGCAGTTTTTAGGCTGACTCTGGGCTGAACAAGCAGTTTCTGTGAGCTTGAGCGTAAACTTCTACTAGGATTGTGCGATGCGAGGGAAAAAGACAGATATGCAGGAAGCGTATTGTCATAGTGTTTGTATGCCAAAGTGGCATACAAACACTATGACAGGTAGCCAGTGGAGATGCTTTAGCAGTTGTGCATATGCCGCCGCTGTTTTGGCGGTGCTAGTGCATCTCCATGCGAGTAGAGGGTGTACACACACACACACACACACTCTCAAGAGCCTATAATATCTATATCACTCTATCTCTCATCTCATGGGGTATATACACTACCACATAGACGGACACGCCACCCAACGCAAAACTCTACTTTCACACACACAAATCCAATAAGAGCGCCCAGGGGCAGAGTAGTCGTTTTCGGTGGCAAAAGATCTGAGCGGCCTACTCCACAACGAGTATCACCTCTTTATCGGATTTGAAAGAAGAAATTAATGGCCACACTTGGAAATGTAAGAAATGACTGCGAGAGTCGCGAGAGATGCACACTCACTCACCCACTACCACATCTACACAATATCTCTCTCCGAAATTTCGCGGCGCGAGAGAATGTATTATACAAACAATATTGTGAAATACATTGCCCTAAAAATAACAACACCTCCCTCGCTCTCGCGGTAAATAACTAGAACATTTCTTAGCGTGTAACACAAAAACCTACACAACACAAACAAATAAAATCAAAAAAATCAATAGAATCAAGAAGGGGTAGACCGCCCCCCGCCGCCTATATTACAAATACTAAAAATAAGCATCGAATAGACGAGCAATGTGCATAAACACCTTACTTACTCACGATTGATGAGATGGTGGGGGGGAGATAGGTAGGTATAATAGATTAGGGGGAAGATAGAGGTGAGCTTGCGAGGCAATTGCTACTTTATGGTCAATAAACTAATCGAGAGCACTCACGTCTATCAAATAAGACACCCAACTTGAGAAATTTTAAACTAATACGAAAACAATACAAGGGAGGGGAGGGAGGGATGGAGGAGACACACACACAGCGAGTGAAGTGAGAGTGTGCGAGATCGGTTTGGATGGGGTGTAATGAATACTTTGTAAATGGGGAGGGTATATTGAGTATTTCGATTTTAACTAAGGGAATGTATGGAATTTCGTCTGAGTTCTCATCTATGGGGGGGAGTGTGTCTCATATAAGAATACACAAGTGTAGGAGAGAGGGGGGGTCTTTGTAAAAAAATTGTTTTTTGGTTGTGTGGAGGGGGGTTATATACTATATATATAAGTATATCTGGTGTTTTGGTGTGGTGGTTGGGTAATATATCTAAGTCTATATATTAATATAGAAATATTATAGCGAGCAGAGAGTGCTCTAGTAAGAGTATATAGAATATCATATTGTATAATTTGTTGTGTGTGCTCTCTCTATATATATGAGAAATAATTAGTTCATTCATTATCTGGAGAGTCTGGCGAACATAATAAACATATGAACACACAAAGATACACAACACACTAGTAGAGAGATTTTACAAAAAAGAGAGAGAGAGAGAGTGCTAGTACACACACTACATAAGAGAAGGTAGATATACGAGGACACACACACATGTACACATATAAGATTATCTGAGTGAGCGATGGATAGGTGAGTGGGGTGGGGGGGGGGTGGATTAAAAGAAATAAGAGACCACAACACAAAGTGCACATCACCAGACCATGTGGGTGGCTCTGTATTATAAAAAATAGATGAATGGTAACTTATATACTTAATAAAAAAAATTCTATTAACAGTGTGTGGGTAGGTGGTTTGGGATCTCTCGATATTAAATCCATAGTGATAATGAGGTGTGTTAATAGAGAGAGTAGATATGTTTTATAATATGGAGGTGTGTTAATTATGAGGGTTTAGTTTATAGAGATCAACTTATATTAATTAGATTTTAATAGGGATGTAGGGGTGGGGTTGGTATATCTATATCTCTATCTATGTCTATACTCTCTATTTTTTATGGAAATCGGAGAGATATAGAGAAAAGTAATACAAGTTATATGACTATAATGAGGGTATGTTGAATTTGTATCACTATTGTATATAGATGTTGTGGGTTAGTCTTATGATTGAGTTTAATAGATTGTGAAGATGAGTATCTAGTGAGGGGGGTAGGGGTTTGTGGTTGTGGGTGTGTGGGGTTGTGGTGTGAGGTGGGGTGTTGGGGTAGTGATATGGAGATCCTATCTAATTGTTGTGGAGAGGAGAGGTTTTTATGTTTTGTTTTTGTTGTTGTTGTTTTGGGTGGGGGTTTTTTTGGTCTGTTATGATGGTTTGTGTAGGTGTTATAGTATTTGAAGTTAATTTTTTGTATGTGTAGTGTTGGGTGGTGGGGTGGTGTTGGGGGTGGGGTGTGGGTGTTGTGGGGTGGGTTGTGGTGTGGGTGTGGTGTTGGGTTGGGGGGGTGTGGGTGTTGTGGTTGGGTGGTGGGTGGTGGGGGGGTGGGTGGGGGTTGTGTGGTGGGGGGTGGTGGTTGGTGTGTGGGTGGGGTTGGTGGGGTGGGGTGGGTTGGGTGTGGGGGTGTGGTGGGGTGGGTTGTGGGGTGGGGGTGGTTGTGGGTTGGTGGGGTGTGGGGTGGGTGGTGGTGGGGGGTTGGGGGGTGGTGGTGGGGGGTTGGGGTGTGGTGGGGGTGTGGGTGGGTGGGTGGTGGGGGTTGTGGGTGGGTGGGGTTGGTGGTGTGGGGTGTGGGGTGGGTTGGTGTGTGGGGGTGGTGGGTGTGGGGGTGGTGTGGGTTGGGGTGGGGTGTGGGGTGGGTTGTGGGGGTGGGGGTTGGGGGTGTGGTTGGTGGGTGGGGTGGTGGGGTTGGGTGGTGTGGGGTGGTTGTGGGTGGGGGTGGTGGTGGTTGTGGGGGTGGTGGGGGGGGGTGTTGGGGGTGGTGTGGGGGGGGTGTGGGGTGGTGGTGTGGGGGGGTTGGGTGGTGGGTGGGGTGGGGTTGGGTGGTGTGGGGTTGTGGGTGGGGTGTGGGTGGTGGGGTGGTGGTGTTGGGTGTGGGGGGTGTGGTGTGTGGGGGGGGTGGGGTGGGGTGTGTGGGTGGGGTGGTGTGGGGTTGTGGGTGGGTGTGGGGGGTGTGTGGGGTGGGGGTGGTGGGTTGTGGGGGTTGGGTGGGGGTGGGTTGGGGTGGGTGGTGGGGGGTGGGGTTGTGGTGGGGGTGGGGGTGGTGTGGTGGGGGTTGGGGGGTGGTGTGGGGTGTGGGTGGGGTTGGGGGGGTGGTGGGTTGGGGGTGTGGGTGGGTGTGGGGGTTGGTGGGTGTGGGTGGGTTGGTTGGAATGTGGGAGATTTTTGGGGGGGGGGTGGGGGGGGTGGTGGGTTTTGGTTATGTGGTTTGGGTGGGGGTGGGGGGGTGGTGGGGTGTTTGGTTTTTGTTGTGGGGGGTTGTAATGGGTGTGGTGGGGTGGTGGGTGATTGATGTTGAAGGTGTAGGGGTAAGGATAGAAATTGATTATGTTAAGGAGTGTTTGGTGGTGTTAAAGTGTGGAGGAGGTGGAGTGTGGTAGGGGTGGGTTTGGGGGTAATGTGGGGTTGGTGTGGGGGGGTGGGGGGTGTTTGGGGTGGTGGGGGTGTGTGGGGGTGTGTGGGGATGTGGGTGTTGGGGTGTTGTTGTGGGAATGAGTTTTTGTGTGGTGTTGGTTAATTTGTGTGGGGGTGTTAGTGTTTGTGGTGTTTAGTTTGGGGTTTGGGGATGAAATGGTTAGAATTGAGGGAGATTTGGAGGTTGGTGGGGGGGATATTTGAGATGGTGTGTAAGGTGGATAGGGTGGGATAATGTGACTGCATATGGTGTGTAGGAAGGGGGAGGGATGGGAACAGAGAGGTACACGCTGAGTAAGGGCAGTGTAGCTACAGGAACTTCATGCTGTGCTGAAGAGAACTGCAGAAAAGACTTGTAGTTTAGACCCACTTCCTACTACATTGCTGTACGAGTGTATTGATGTTGTGCTTCCAGTCATGACCAACATTGTCAATGAGTCCCTGAGGTCTGGTGTTTTTCCGTCGGATTTTAAGTCCGCCATTGTTAAACCTTTGCTAAAAAAAAAGCCCTCTCTAGACCCTAACAATCTACAGAATTACCGCCCTGTGTCAAACCTCCCTTTTCTCTCTAAGATCGTTGAAAAGGTTGTATTGTCGCAACTTCTCGGCCATCTGAACCTGAATCATCTTCTTAGTCCCAATCAGTCTGCGTACCGTGCAGGTCATTCCACAGAAACTGCGCTTGCAAAAATTCTGAATGACCTCCTCGAGGCTCTTGATGATGGCAAAGTATCTGTTCTCGCACTGTTAGACCTATCTGCTGCCTTTGATACGATTGACCATGACATTTTGCTACAACGTCTCTATTCTGTGTATGGCATTCATGAAACTGCTTTATCGTGGTTTAGATCATATCTGACAGACAGAACTCAGTGCATAGTTGTTAATGATAAACTATCCAGCCCATCCACCGTGCGCTTTGGCGTCCCACAAGGTTCAGTTCTTGGACCAGTCCTCTTTACCCTGTATGTCCAGCCACTGGCCAGTGTCTTTAACCGTTTCTCCATATCACATCACAAACTCCAGAAAATTCAAAACTCAGCTGCTAGGTTGATTCTTAGAGTCCCTAGATCAGATCATATCACACCCATCTGTCTGCTCTTCACTGGTTACCTGTAACAGCTAGGATACAGTACAAAATTTCATGCATGACTCACAGTTGTATTACCTGTTCCTGCCCACACTACCTTGCCTCTCTTCTCCAGCTGTATACGCCCTCAAGACAGAATTTGCGCTCTGCTGCCGACTCTCGAGTTTTACGTATCCCTCTTGTCAAAACAAAGTCGTTTGGTGAGAGGTCATTCAGATACCAAAGCCCAGTTGTTTGGAATTCCCTCCCACGCGAACTCAGATACGTGGATTCGAGAGAGGCATTCAAGCGAGCCCTAAAGACCCATATTTTTTCTGTCAGCTACAAATGACTTTGTCACTCACCTGTCATGTTAATGTCATCTCTATCTATGTTAAAAGTAGTGTGTGTGTGAGTGTGTGTGTGTGTGAATGCCAGTATGAGTCCATAAGCGTAGCACTTTTGAATGTTGACTTTATAGCTTGTTTACAGTATGCGTTGTATTTTGTTTTTTGTACTTTTTGTAAATTGCATTTTTGTAATTAGTTATTTTTGTACATTAGTTTTTGTTAAGCGCCTAGAGCTCTAATCTGAGGTTAGGCGCTATACAAGTACTCATTATTATTATTATTATTATTATTTAACTGAGGCACAGACCCTGACTCCAGAGACAAGTGATAATTCTGGTTATCACACTGACAAGCTCATCAATCTTGTACCCTTGACCCCATTCCCACCTTGAGTATAAAGGTGGGAATGGGGTCAAGGGTACAAGATTTGGTGGGTGAGGAAATAATGGATTTCTTTACAGTCTCCTCTGTGACAGAAGTAAACGCATGTAACACAGGCCGTCATATGGGATATAGGACACAGCATCAGAACAGTTGTCAAGTTCCTAACGGATCGTGCTTATCTTAGAGTAAAAGTACTGACAAAACTTATCAGGTAGATCACTCATTGGAATGGTATTCTCCAAGACGTTCATTTGTAAGGCTAAACAACTGACGACTAGAGGTGCAGTCTTCAAGTTTGGCACAAACAGACTTTCTTAGCTGCACGCTGTGAGGACTTGAGTGCAGCACCGACGCTGCTTCACAAACTTGTCTCTATTGTAAGACCACTACATCTCCACAGTCTCAGTCTCAGTGCTTCGAAGCGCGTGCTTAGAAGCTTTCAGTTCCTTCGCTAGCCAAGGGCCGGGGAACGTGAGGTTACGCGTCTGGTGGCGAGTGGCGCATGCTTGTTGAGAATGTCAGAGAGTGTACAGTTGTAATAGTCCAGCAGTTCATGTACTGGGCAGTCTGTGAACACACCGTCACAAGCCACCTTTACATCGGAGCTGAAAATATCCATGTCAATACGACGAAGGTTTCTGAAAGTAATCGAGCGTTTTGTGGAAAGAGGCCGAGACGCAAGCACATGAAAGAAAACACTTGCATGATCCGACAACAGTGAATCACACACATAAACGTCCTGAACAAGAGAGGAGCTCTCCCCTGTGGTCAGAAGGTCCAAGGTGTGACCACGTCTGTGAGTTGACCCCTGCACATGCTGATGCAAGCCATGGTCAATGAGGAGTGAACGTAGACGAAGTGCGTCAGTATCAGATTAAACTTCAAAATGAAAATTAAAGTCTCCAATCATAACTAATTCGTGTATGCTGCTGGAGGCACTGTCCATATAATCTTGGAATTCACTGAAAAATACGCTAGCGATTAGTTTATTTTGTCTGCTTGGAGGTGGCCGGTGTACTACAGTCAAAGTAACAGATGTCAATGATGATGCTAACTTCAACAGCTTCAAAAGAGTTGAAGGGCAAACGTTTTAACTGAAGTGGTGCAGTTTTCAAAGGACTCCCTGACCAGTACTGCTATACCACCCCCTTGTCGCCCAACACGAGAGAAAGACTTCAGAAAATATCCTGGAGGGGTTAACTCATACTTCATACAGCATTTTTGCGGCCTTAAGCTATTAACATCTACTTTCGGACGTAGGACATGAATTGGAGGTTTCCTTGCTGACAACGAAGAAGATCACAAAAGAAACTACCAAGTAAGTAGGAAAAAGCACTGTCATGGGAGAGAATTGTGCATTATCAACCAATGATCAAAGATCTACTTTGGTCAAAGCAGACACAAAAAAGATAGGAAATAGGAGTGCGCTAAGTGTCTGGAAGCAATGCATATGGAAGCCCCCCTCACCCGAAGCAGGGCGTATCACAAAAGAACCACTCATTCAATCAAATTTTCTGTCGCTTTAGATTTCTTCTAGTCCCGGTGAAGCCTGCAATAGTCGCAAGACTAAGCTGTAGGGACAACGGAATTGACACACACATGAGGTAGGCCGTAGTACAGCCGCATAGTCTATCTTTTGCTGGCACAGGCCATCGATTTGCTGTTCACATAGACCTTCATGTGTCGTTTCTAGGTACGTGAGCTCCAGATGCGTTTACGTCTGTGCTGCTAAGACGGAGGACGTTTTGAGAATTCCCGCTAACGAATGCTGAAAGAGAAAACCTCGGAGGACAGTGCATAGCCATTCGCACGCGTTTATCGAAATAACACCCACAGTTTGAGGAAAAGCCGAGGTAAATGATGATCAGCAAGAGGCATAGATTCTCATGAGCCCCTGCGACTGCAGAGGCGCATGAGAATCTGTGCCTCTTGCAGGTGGCAGAGGGTGGACAACGGTTTGTATTCTAACGGGATGCCAAAACAAATTCGACTGGACCCGTCTCGATGGGAAACTAATGACGTATAGAGGAAATACTCAGCAACAGTGGCGACGCCTACTAGGCACGCGCCAGGAGAGACAAGTCCACTAGGGTAGACAAATCGCAGCAGGGGAGGTAACCAGATGGTTTTGACGGCGGCTGGGCGTGAGAAGAGAGCGAAAAACAGGAGTGAAATTTGCCCTTAAAGACCCACAATCTCTCTCACCAACTCCCTTCCATCTGCAAGAGACATTGATTCTCATGAGCCCCTGCAGTCGTAGGGGCTCATGAGAATCTATGACTCTTGCTTACTATGATCGGCCGGAGCTATTTTTCAAATTGAGGGCATTGTTTCGGTGTAAGAGTACGATTAATGCCCATTTTCGTCTTAGGAGAATCGATCTTTTACTTCAGCCAAATTATGGCACGGGTTCTGTTGAGTTCCGCGCAGATGCACACGTTCATGAGCATCTATGCCATTTGAAGAGGGAAGAATTTGACTGGATAACTTAAAATGGAATGAATGTGTCCCAGAAGTGTGAAACATGTCTGTATTGGTGAAAATTTGAGCCGCGTGTTATTGATAAGGTGTCATGGCCACAAAGTTTCTCTCTGCTGCCCGTCTGTTCTTTGACCCAGATTTTTAGAAAAAAATCTTTTTGATGGAAAACAAAATATTTACAGGCCCTATTTTCTAATGGTGCTTTGACTTATTAAGGTCGCAGCAAGGTACCAAGATCTGATCATGAGTTTGATATATTTTTGTCATGGATTACGCGCTTGGCTGACCGAATTCAGCGTACACGCTGCTTTGGAAAACTTACGAAAAACGGGCACAGAACTAGTTACACGTGTGTTGAAAACGTTTGCGCTTACATATAGTGACGAGCACAGAAAGAAAAGCGACATTTTTGGAATCATCGGAAACACTATAGAATCCATTGCGACGGCATCTGCTTTTTGATGGTGAACTGCTAATCGGCTAGCAGGATTTGAAAGTTGACAGGTTTTTGTCTGTTTCGCAAGCACTTTTACACTACAGGTCTTGATTGTTGCACTTTTAGTGCATGGCATAGGCTGGCAAGGGCTAGACAGTGTATTTGTCGAGAGGAAGGGTGTGTGTGTGTGTGTGTGTGTGTGTGTGTGTGTGTGTGTGTGTGTGTGTGTGTGTGTGCGTGCGTGCGTGCGTGCGTGCGTGCGTGCGTGCGTGCGTGCGTGCGTGCGTGCGTGCGTGCGTGCGTGCGTGCGTGCGTGCGTGCGTGCGTGCGTGCGTGCGTGCGTGCGTGCGTGCGTGCGTGCGTGCGTGCGTGCGTGCGTGCGTGCGTGCGTGTGTGTGTGTGTAGACGAAAGACCTAAAACGGGTGACTGTCTTTACCATCCTTATGGAAACTGGGTATGTGTATAATTCTGGGTTTCCAAGTCAGACACCCATTTTTTCTGAGGGTTGTTTCTGCATTGTCTTGCGGTAAAGATTCATAAAAAGTAAAAAAATCCGTTTTTCTCATTTTGGCGTTAACACATGCACTTTTGTGTTTAACAGACACGCCGGTAGTGTGTTTGAAAACTTGTCCCTCCCAGCAATGTGTGTGTGTGTGTGTGTTGTGACACAGAACCCTGAAAATGAGCGTGTATGTATTACATCACCCTTCTCAGCTAGCTATAAATAACTTCATAGCTGATATGGGTCAGGGTGGATATTTTGTTGTTTTAGGGAGTAAATTGTTTATGTTTCTACAGAATTAGGTTTGTTATTTGAGGGTGTGGTTGTTTTGTTAAAAAAAAGTGTTGAGTTGTAATGTACTTCCGGGGTGATGTGGAGAAAGGTCATGTCTAGTTGCAGATTTGAGATTCATGTATACGTTCACCAGGGACTTAGCCTATACGTTTTCTACGTTTGTTTCCATGTCAGATGAAGAATATTTGATCTGAAACGTCGTTCTTTGTTTCTATTTTAAAGGGTTTTTCGCCACTATCTTCTGTTTTAGTTTGACTTAGCCTATAATTATATTCGTGCGCCGGTTGCTAAGAAGTGAAGTGATTGTATGAGTGCGCATTGTAAGAGAGGACGTTTAGACTTTGGGTGAGGCTGCTGTTGTCTTTTGTCCTGCCCGACCTTTTGGTTGAACCTGTTGCTTTATTTTGTAGGTTTGTCGATGTTATCAATGCCGCATCTCCTTTTGGATTGTATGCACAAATTGATTGAATGGAAATGACGTCACAGAGTCAGCGTCGTTTCATGCGTCGTCTGCACCAGTCAGTCGTTTAGTGCAGTTAAAAGAGTGCAGGCTTGGATGGGCCATTTTCTGATGTAATAGTAAAGTATTATTTGTGTGAATGCTGTCCGTTTGAAGGAAGGTTGATTGATTGTACATAGCTTAACGTCCCGACAGCAACAAGACTTTCTCAGGACGTGCCTGCACTGCTAGTGACAAAAACTCAACAGAATATTGAATGTATGTCGCCAGCCGGTCCAATACGTTAAATAAAACCTACGACATGGGGCCTAAATAAAGCTAAGACCATTTAGCAACACACATCGAATATCAAGAGCCACAGGCAGCGCAGACAGTAGGGAGAGTTTAAAAAAGGAAAATGCAGGTGAATGGACCAAGGGTAGACAGAAACACATGCCCCCGGAATATAGAGAAAAAACCCACCCTGTGGGGCTGACCAGGGTGCCCCTGGGAACTAAAAAGTCCCCCAGGGGAAGGACTGGAAAGTCGAGTGTTGAGGGCAGACCGGTTGGGGGTGTTTCAGGGAAGGACTGGAAAGTCGAGTGTTGAGCGAAGCCCGAGAGAAGGCGAGGATGGGAAAAATATCCAGCACTATACGTTGGAATAGATGCATATCAGTTACGACATGCTTGTAAATTAAAACACTTTTAACCCCACCCGGGTCTGCCCTGGGGGACTTGGGTGGGGTTAACTACTTTTTATTTCCCAGGGGCACCCTGGTCAGCCCCACAGGGTGGGTTTTTCTCTCTATTCTGGGGCATGTGTCTCTGTCGGCCCTTTGTCCATTCACCTGTATTTGACTTTTTAAAACTCTCCCTACTGTCTGCACTGCCTGTAGCTCTTGATATTGGATGTGTGTTGCTAAATGGTCTTAGCTTTATGTAGGCCCCATGTGTTAGGTTTATTTAATGTATTTGACCGGCTGGCGATATACATTCAATGTTCTGTTTAGTTGTTGTTTTTTCACAAGCAGTGCAGGCACGTCCTGAGAAAGCCTTGTTGCTGTCGGGACGTTAAGTAATGTACAATAAAACACTTTTAACATTAAGAAAAGTTGAGTTAAAAGAGGTTTTAAAACAGTTTTCATAAAAACTTTTGCCCGACACGCTTCTAAAAACAACATTTTCTTAGTTTTAAACCTTGTACCGCGCCATAAACGCCACGATTGCTTTTCAGTCTTAGCTGTCCTATAGTGTGGAATGTGGGACTTTGCCAACTGGATCCATCTGGTGCACTCCAAATGAGTATTTGTGAGTGGTTTGACGTGCAACTCAGTGTGCGCCTCTGAAATGACCTACTGATTCCACTGATAATGAAACTCTTTCATTCATAAGAGTGCATTGAGCAGCTCTATAAACCAAAAGTGATGACCCCCTCTCCCCCCCCCCCCCACCCTCCCCTCCCCCCCCCCGCCCCGCCCCCCACACACACACACTTCTCCCCCCCCCCAACCCCCTTACAACCCCACTCAAACAATCATAATAGTAAAATCAACCAAAGGTATCTTTAGTGAGGTATTTTCACTGTAATCCCAGTTTTGTGTGAGAGGCACCCACTTTTGGGGTAAACACCCATTTTTTTTCCATCCAGTGGCTCTGTTTCTAGAAAATGTCTATTTTATTTTAAGTTGTAGAGCTTAGTTATAAGGTGAGTTCTAAACATTGGCATCAACTCCAGAGCCCTAGAATAAATAGAAATATGGGAACCCATTTTCACATAAAATGGTAGGTCACCCAGTCTGAGGGTTTTGTGTTCATGTGTGTGTGTGTGTGTGTGTGTGTGTGTGTGTGTGTGTGTGTGTGTGTGTGTGTGTGTGTGTGTGTGTGTGTGTGTGGGGGTGGGGGGGGGGAGGAAGGAAGGGAGTAGCATGTATGCTAGACATGACTGGTCGATGCACGTGGCAAGTATAACAAGACGATAAAAGTTTCCACAACAGGACGTAAATTGTTTGAGATCTTATCTCGGCTGTGCATGAGCCGCATTTTACTTGGTTTTTTTCTCCTTCAGTTGAAAGAACTGATTTCCATCGCTCAATGCTGATACTCAAGAAGGGTGCCGACGACATGCAGGCTGTTCAAAGCTCTTTCTCTGGTTGCTCTAACTACGTGAGGTATATAAACTAGTATTGCTGACAGGATAAACATTTCAGACCAAGAAGATGACAGTCAACCGAACAAAATGCAAAGCAAGTCCAAAGAAGAAAGAAACACGCTTAGAAAAGGCAATTACAACACAACTGTTTTGTAATTGTCTTTTCAAAGCGTGTTTCTTCTTCTTCGCTTCAGCTTTTACGATCTACACATCTTTGGACATGTGTCATTCATTTTTTGTTTCATTTTGCTTTGGATAAGGAGATAAAAATGAAGATAAACAACTAGAGCGGAGCACAACGGGCAGTGAACTGTTCGTGGCCGCAAAATTCATAAACCAGCATAAATCCATCCATACAACGCTGCCTTTTACTAGTTCATTTCCCCAGCCATGCACCATTCATCACCACTGTCACGTGAGTGTGTGTGTGTGTGTGTGTGTGTGTGTGTGTGTGTGTGTGTGTGTGTGTGTGTGTGCGTATGTTGTGCGTGTGTGTGCGTGTTAGCTGTTAGCCTTTTCATTGTATCAGCGCTTGAGCTACTTTTAGAATAAGCGCTTAACAAATCTCCTTTATTATTATTATTATTATTATTATTATTATTATTATTATTATTATTATTATTATTATTATTATTATTATTATTATTATTATTATTATTATTATTATTATTATTGACGGAGCTCATATCTAATAAAATGATATAAGACGCCGCATACAAAGTCGATGGTTATAAAAGTGTTGTTTGTGATGGTTGCAAGTGTTGATGATACCTAACTGCACTGTGTTCCCCAAGAGATATAACTGATAAACGTCGGAAGTGCAGAAATACGACTATGTCGGGGGAGAATGCTGGGGGAGAATTCAGAACGCAAAAAAGGCTTCAAACGCAGGAACCCAATGCGTACAAGATCATGGGGCCGACGTCGGCCGCCGTTCGCGCGGGCCAACGACGACCTACGTCGGCCCGATGACCTTGTGCGCATTGGGAACTACCCTTGAACTCCAGAAACATTTGCGACAGTACTCCCCAGATAGACCCACTCGGGAGTGTCCCACAAGTATACTCCTGTTCAAATGAGATGCTCAAAGTCTCATTTGAAGAGAAGCGTACATGTGGCGTACCCTTCGAGTGCGTCCATCGGGGGCGTACTCCCGCAATCACCTATGTCAACTTTGAGAGCTTAGCCAACGAGCACACTGAACAACTGAAGTATTTAGGCATACACTTGTAGGAAAGGTATTGTCTGTCCTAAACGCCATGCGGCAAAAGGCATTGCGCATCGACATCTGTTTCTGCTGTACCAGAGAAAAGTGTTCAGTGGAATCGACTTTGGACTGGGACTGACAACACTGTCACAGATTAACTCATTAAATCTCGACACACCACAGCCAGATATGGTTCGACCATGAGAGTTCAAGGGTGGTGCCAGAATAGCTTGGCGTCTGAGGTGCGCACCCAAAGATGGCCTTTTGCCCACTGTATAATCCAAAATGCACTTAAGAGTGTTTGTCGCGTAATGTTTTGAGGTTTGATGATAGTCATGAAACATGTTATTGGTATAAAGCAGTCAGCCGAGTTTGAGCTTTTGCAGAATGGTGAAGCAATATATTAAGAGATGGAGCAAATGGTGTTTGGCCAAATTACAGCAATGCTTTTCATGAAGGAGTTTTACGATAAGTGGTGTAGTAATAAACATGAAAGAAAGTCAATTTCTTTTTCGTCCGGTCCCACCTTATTCATAAACTTACGTAGTGTCACCTATTATTGAACAAGAAAAAAGGCTGGTGTTCTCTATGTCTGATTTCATTGGTGAATTGCTGGGCAAGAGACTTCATAAAAGCGTCAAACTCAAGTGGACCTTTTGTCAGAAAAAAAAAAAATTCTCGAAGCTGGCAAGCTGTCTCCATTTGTGCTTCCAGTCTGCGTTTCATATGCCAAAATGTAATCACCACCAAATTTTAGCTGACAAGTGGCATATGTTCTCATTCCCCCCTGCAGCTGCAGGGACTCATGAGAATCTATGCCTCTTGCAGATGGACTGAAAAGAAATTTACTAAGGTACTGTCCAGACGTCCATTATAGAACACGTGACCTGCGCGCTCGACGACAGGATGTGGAATTAACTCTTATCAGAATTTTCACGCATTGAATGCGAGTAATGTCCCCTGAAAAATGGGGAAGTGGGTCAGGCGGTAGCGATCAGAATTTCTTCACCCTGCCCGTCCAAGTTCTTTTGTGATGCAAACTTGTATCATATGAAATCCATCAGCCCTGACACGACATACATATTTCAATCGACCACGATAGTTCAATCGTGGTGCGAGAATGGCTTAGCGTCTGAAGGCGCCAAGCCATTCTGGCACCACCCTTGAACTATCATGGTCGATCTGTCTTCCGGAATAGTAATGTAATCGTCGGAGGAAAATTCCCAAGGTTAACATGTCGACCTCGTGGTACAATGCGTTAACAAGAAACACACAGAAAAAAAGATGGGGTCCGTGTCAGGTGCGTCAGTCCAAAATCTCTCTGGGACTAATTGTGAGTGACAGGTCTAGTTATGCATTTATGGAAATGAGAACTAGGTCTGCTGCATTCAGTCTGGTCATTCTTTTTTTAGGTGCTTGGTATAAATTTATTTTGTGCTAAAGCGACATTAGGTCACGTGACGTATGTGCTGTCAGTCTCGGAAAGACACGAATTTGCATTCTTTTACGAATTCAAATAGACTGACGAGCAATAGAAATGTAATATTGTTGGAATCATTGGAAACACTAAAGTGTTTCGGATGATTCCAAAAAATATAGCATTTATTTTGCTCGTCTGTAGAAGACAAATGCCAAGGACTTAATGAAGCGGGCTTATTGTGCCTTTTAGAACAACAATTTATATCCACCGAATAAGAATGTCGACCCTTTTGTCTGTTGGCAGCGGTTTTTGTCACGATAATTCCTGCAGGAATCATCGCGACAAAAACCGCTACCGACAAACAAAGGGTTATGTGTGGCAGGATATTGACTTACGTTCTCTAACTTAACCCATTACATCCTGAGGCTGAATTTGTAAAATGTGCTTATTATTTATGAAGGCAACATGACAGATTAGGAGGTAGATCAACCATTTTATTTCAAGTGTGGTGCCAGAATAGGTTGGCGCCTGAGGCGCCAACCTATTCTGGCACCACCCTTAAACTATCATGGTCAAATTTATTTCAAGCAATGGGTGCATCAGAATGAAACGGGTTAATGCGTCTAATGGCCCTGATTAATTCCGAAATTAATTCCCCTTCCCTCCCCCCCCCCCCTGCCCTCCCGTAACCCCAACACATCAAAAACGTACGAAATTCACAACGGAATGTAGGTCGATTGCCCTGGATTTCGACGTTCGGTTTCCAGACTGTTATTTCCTGCGCATGCAAATTGAAAACATGCCGAAAATACGCCTGTAATTCCATGCTGTGCAGTGCAGTGCAGTGCAGCACCACTGCAATAAATTATTATGCTCCTACGGGGTGTAACATTTTGAATGTGGAGATGTAACACCTTTTTGTCCAGCACGTTTTTAATTCAGCAAAAAAAGAAAAAAAGGGGGGGGGGGGATATTTTAGCAGCTTGGTGTATCTCTTGCGAGCACGACAGCAATTATACGGGCATTTCGGTCCATTTTGTGTGAAAAGCGAGATTGTCGTAGCAATACAACGAAAATCTCGCCTTTAAGAAAAACAAACTTGTTAATATTCAAGACGTCAGCATGAGCATCTTTTGCTCTCTGGGTTCCCAATGAGGAAAAGACCATCGGGCCGATATCGGCCGCAGCGGGTCCGCGCACGGTCTTTGCGCGGGCCCATTGCGGCCAACGTCGGCCCGAGGACCTTTGCTTTCTGGGTTTGGGTACCACGACGTCCATCCTGTTTTTCAATGCATTTCTTCCGTGTGCGTCCTTTCGCAACCTGACCGTCATACCACCTCATCCACTGATGTACAGCTGTCAATGAGACTGTCACGCGGCATAGATCCGTCATGAGTCCCCGCCTCTGCTGGGGCTCATGAGCATCTGTGCCTCGAGCAGACGGGTGAACTGAGGCTGTCAGTGCTTAAAACAGCTTAAAAGAATTCCGCTGATCCTCAATTTTCTGCAAGCGTTAACTCTTTCGCTGTCAGTGAACGCGAACTTGTGTCAATAAAAGTGCTGCAAATTTTGCATCGTATAATCGCATCTGTCAAAATGACACCGATAGGAATATGGTCAGCAAGAGGCAAAGAACCTAATGAGCCCCCGGGAATGCGGGTGCTCATGAGGTTCTTTGCCTCTTGCAGTTGAATCGTGTTCGCATTTTTCCCCCTCAGTGAATGGGTTAATCTTCGGACGAATTACAACAAGCGAATCTCACGTCGTCGAATGCGAGAAATGAATGCGAGGAGCAAATCCAGCGGAAGAAAGTGTTCTTTGTGTGCTGTAATTATGGATAATGGAGGAATTTTCACAGATTCAGTTTGGGGAGCCGCCTGATGCACTAAAACCCAGGATATTAGAATAGAGACCCCCCCCCCCCTACCCCCCCCCCCCCACCTTGGTCCCTGCGCAAGATTGTAGATTAGGGAATGAGACAAGTTCGATTGCACTTGGAAAGTCAAAAGGAAGTGTACATAGGCCTACGTATGTGTGTGTATGTCTGTTGTTGTTGTGTGTGTGTGTGCGTTTGTGTGTATGTGTATGTGCGTTGTGTCTGTGTATGCGTGCGTGTGTGTGTGTGTGTGTGTGGTTGTGTGCGCTGTGTGTGTGTGTGCGTGCGTGCGTGCGTGTGCGTACGTGTGTGTGTGTGTGTGTTTGTGTGTGTGCGCGCGCGTGCGTGACGGCGTGCATGCGTGAGTGATGTGCGTGCGTACTTGCGCGTGTGTGTATTGATGCGTCAGATAAGCTTTGCGGGACATACGAATGAACTGTGAATATTACGGGTTCAAGCTGGGAAAACAATCCTACAGCAATTCCCGTTACCCGGTATACATTTGATAACCGCCAACAAAATCAGCATCAGCAGCGCCAAAGAAAGACGTAAATTTCATAGTACTGTATATCAGTAAAAACGGCATGTACATGTGTGCCGGTCTGCTATTTTGGACTTCACGGATGCAGAGACTCTTAAACCCAACATAAAAATGTGGAAGTAAAACTACAAACGTCATGCAGAAAATAAAATCTCTTGACCACATTACTGCAGGAATCATCTCGACAAAAAACGCTACCGACAGCCAAAGGATTAAGAGAGTTGATACTGAGTTGACAAAACCCTGAACCTTCTAGAATGTGCCTATCATCTAAAGGTCATCCCGCAAGCTTGGACAGTCCCCATCACTCCAGGGCGAGAAAAATTGCACTACTGAGACCCCCAGTAAGCCAGTTGTCCCCAAACCCCAGCATTTAATGGACGCAATATCCCACAGTCATTTGTATGCTGTCTATCTCTCTCATCACTCCTCAACAGCGATCTGCAAGAGGCATAGATCCTCATGAGCCCCCGCTAAAGCGGGGGCTCATGAGGATCTACGCCTCTTGTGTTGTCTCACCTGCCCTCTGTATTCTCAAGGAGAGGAGATTTTCGGGTGTTCAAGTCACGCTTATCTTCTCCCGTGTGCGCCCGCACTGCAATGCAATTGCTGCGCGATGCACTGATAGATTGGGCGAAGGAAGCATCCATTTGGTCAAAGACAAACGGGAGCTCTGTCCTCATGAGTCTGAGGTCAAATTCCAGTAAGAAAAGGTCCTCGGGCCCCCGACTGTTTTAGTGGGCATGCGCACGGATGTGCGCGGACCCACTGCGGCCTTCGAAAGATGTTTTACTGCTGGGGGTGGCAAACTTGGTGGAATTTGTTGAAATAGAAATGGGGGTGTCTCCAAGCAAGCAGGTTTTTGATTTTGTACGCCGTAAATGAAAACGCAGATTGGTAAATGAAAAATTCGAATGAGTACAGATAAATTTTGATTGTCTAAAACACTGCTAATCATAATTTGTCTGTCTAATGTGTCTCAGATATGGATTTATTTTATAGCATGAATGATGGCCAATGTCCCAAAATTACGGTTGTCCTCTAATGTATTTTTTTTTTTCGATGACGCGAAGAGCGTAATTAACTAATTGCGCCCGAGGTACGAAATACCCATATTTTTTTTAGTTATCCTCTAAGGACTGCATTACAATTGAGGAGACAGATCGACCATGATAGTTCAAGGGTGATGGCAGAATAACTTGGCGCCTATAGGCGCCAAGCTATTCTGCCACCACGCTTGAACTATCATGGTCGAGCCAGATATTGCTGTGGTGTGTCGCGGGCAGAATGAGTTAAAACTCGGAAATACACGCACCTGGCGTTAAACCGTACCTTGGAAACGTGTTATGAGAGGGAATGAGGGTGCTCGCCCTAAATCCGGTCTCATCCCCTCGAATAGATTTTAGCATCCCACCGCCATTTACTCTTATAGTGTTTTCGACCTGAAAACCCCTTGCCATTCCCTCTAATAACGTTAGCCCTTGAAAACCCCACTCTCATTTCATAGACTAGCGTTTACACTTAAACACACACTCTCATTTCCTCAAATTACGTTGGAACTTAAAACTCAGACGCTCATTCACTCTAATTACCATGGAAAACCCCCCGCTCTCATTTCTCTATTAACGTTTACCCTTAAAAAGCCCGTTTTCATTTTATAGAATAACGTTCCCATTTGAAAACCCACTCTCATTTCATCTAATAACGTTTACACTTAAAATAATAATAATAATAACGTTTGCCTTGAAAACCCCACTCTTATGTCCTCTATTAAGCTTTACCCTTGGAAATCCCACGCTTATTTCCTCTAATAACGTTTGCTCTTGAAAGCCCCACTGTCGTCTCGTTTCCTCTGATTACGTTCGCCCTTGGAAATCCCACTCTCATTTCCTAGAATAACGTTTACACTTGAAAACCCCGCTCTCGATCTCATTTCTTTAATAACGTTTACACTTGAAAACCTCGCTCTCATTTCTCTATTAACGTTTGCCTTGAAAACCTAAGTCTTATTTCTTCTATTAACGTTTACCCTTGAAAACCCCACGATTATTTCCTCTAATAACGTTTAGCCTTGAAAACCCCTCTCTCAATTCTCTAATAACATTTAGCCTTGAAAGCCCCTCTCTCATTTCTCTAATAACGCTTAGCCTTGAAAACCTCTCTCTCATTTCCTCTAATAACTTTTCCTCCTTGAAAACCCCACGCTCATTACCTCTAATAACGTTTACTCTTGAATACCCAACTCTCATATCGTCTGATAACGTTTACTCTTGAAAAAACCCACCCCCATTTCCTCTAATAACGTTTTCGCCCTAAGAAACCGACTGTCAATAAGGTCAACACATCTTATATACATTTTCATTTCCAGGACTCGATCGACGCATTTCCACTACCATACCATTTCCTCCCCTTGTTTTAATCCCCCCCCCCCCCCACACACACACACACACACCCACACACTTCTTTTAGCGTGTGTGTATGCTGATAGGGTGTGTGTGTATGTTTGATATTGTGATGTTTGTATTTTTGTTGCATACGTATTATTATTATCATTATTTATGTCACTTGATTCCTTGTTTTATTCAATTATCCTACACCAGTGCTGCAAAGGAAAATTTCCATATAAAATCTTTTTATCTGGACAATAAAGTTTTTGAATCTTTGAATCTTGAATCTTGAATCTTGAATCTCAAAAACCATTCCCTGTCTTTTGCCTGTGCCACGAAAAGGCTCTCCTTCACGCTCTACGTTGGGTAACCGAGCATACGATTCATTCAGGAAAAACATGGAGGTAACTCGATTCAGCAAGAGACATAGATTCTCATGAGTCCGCGCACATTGCGGGGGCTCATGAGAATCTATGCCGCTTGCAGGTTGGGGCGTTTTGCTTTGGGGGGCTTTCCGCAGTGTAGGTCTCTACCACGTGCTTTACGCTGTCTGACCTTCCGTGCTCTGATGGAAGTTTTAGTGATGTTCAGACAGACTAACCCAACCCATCAATACGTGAGAGGTCCGCGCCTGATGGACCATTTAGTAACGGCAAATCAGACTGGATGGCCGTGGACTCTGGTATCAGTAGATCCTGGGCAGTAAACACTGGCATGACATCAGTTCGCATGAGTGCAGAAACGAAAGTATTACAAAGATCTTCACCCTGATGCGTTTGATCGTTTAGTTGCAGGGACTCTGGGTGAGGGGACACTGGTTGTCTCCATCGATTCGCTGCCGCGGCTTATCAGTGGCAGCAAATCGAAGGAGACAACCAGTGTGGGTTGGGGCGAAGGGGTTTAGTTTTCCGTCTACAGTTTGTCGTCAGATTTTGACACGCCCCTCCCCCTAACCCCCACCCCAACCCCCACAAAAAAAAATGTAAAAAAGTAAATATATAAATAAATAATAAAATAAAATAAAATAAATAAATAAATAAATAAATTGAAAAAAGAATATATAATAATAATAATAATAATATAAAAAGATAAGTAAATAAAAAATAAATAAATAATGCACCGAGCATGATGAAGGATAAAATCATACAATGATAACAGATATGAGACGTTTATTTTGAGATCAAGGAGTTGTTTCCCGTCATCGTTTTATTGATTTGTCGTCGTCAAAGTCCTGAATGAGGAAAAAGAATTACAGTCGACTTCGCTTATAACAAGGGCGGACATACCACAAATCGGATATGACAACACTTTTTCAGAGGTCCAGACAATAGTGTTTCTATGCAAATTACTAACAAACTTCGGATATATCAAGGAGAACAGTCGGGACCCCAGGCGATTTGTCGCATCCAAAATTTGATGAATTAGCATAGTTTTTAACCGTTTTAAAGGCAATTGTGAAACTAATGGCACTATCGCTTTATTAACCCCTTGACTGCTACTGCAGTACCGCTCGGCGGAAGAAAAACAAGATGGGATGAACCATAACCCACAAAGTCCATTCTATATGAGAGCTGTCTTCGCTGTCAAGGGTCTCTGCCTTTTGTCTTTGACTTGATTCTGATGTTGAAATATCTCCATTTGAAAAAGCCTCGCAGATTTGCCAATGCGCCATAGTGAACTCTATAAGGGGCGCGCGGAGTGCATACGCGTCATTGATTTGTCAAACGTCAATTTGTCATGACGTCTTTTTTTGTTGTTGTTTTTTACGTAATTTTATATTTAACATGATATGAGTTTCGCTTTCGCTTCAAGACTTGGGAAAATGGTGACAAAACTAGAATTTCACGGTACAATTTCAGTCTTGCTATAATTTGTGTGAAAGCAGGTTGCCTTTACCTAGCTACATGATATACTAAGTACACCTGCATGCTCTTCTGAAAGCGCGTCGATGTTTGTGTATATGTGTGCGTGTGCGTGCGTGCATGCGCGCGCTGCAAACATCCTCAAGAGGCATAGATGTTCATGCGTCCTCCGGGCACATCAGGATCTATGCCTCCCGGAGATGCACGCATATGTGTGAGAGAGACCGAGCAAGCGAGAGAGAATTACGTCATATTTAGAGTACGTCTGCGTGGTGACGAATTTGCTTCTTTTACGACACCGCCACTGTCTGACTTTCTTTAAGATGTCAAGTTTTTTTTTACTGTTTTCATTTTTTTTCTGAAAAGAATTAATTTTTACTGACGAAGTTGAAAGGGTACAAAGCTGGCTAACAAACTCATCCAATGTCTTTCTCCAAACTAGCAATATCGGGTCACCTGAGAATGCTCACTGAAAGCTCGACGATGTGTGTGTGTGTGTGTGTGTGTGTGTGTGTGTGTGTGTGTGTGTGTGTGTGTGTGTGTGTGTGCGTGTGCGTATGCGTGTGCGTGTGTGTGTGTGTGTGTGTGTAATAGTGCGCGCATGCGCGCGCGCCCCAAGCATCTCCAAGAGACATAGAGCCTCATGCGCTCTCCGGGCACATGAGGATCTATGCCTCTTGGAGATGCGCACATGTCTGTGAGAGAGAGAGAGAGAGAGAGAGAGAGAGAGAGAGAGAGAGAGAGAGAGCGGCGCGCGATAGAGAGAATGACGTCATATTTAGAGTATTATGTCAATGTCTGCGTGGTGACCGAGTTGCCTCTTTTACGTCACCGCCACTGTCTGACTTTTTCAAGTCAAGTTTTTTTTTTTATAATATACTGTTTTAATTATTTTCTGAAATGAATTAATGTTTACTACTGAAGTTGAAAGGATACAAGTACTCAAACCAAGGGGAATCACAGCGCTGGACAGACAACAGTTAGATCCCCTGCCCCCGCCTATCAGGCACCCAATCGCCAGCCCACAGAGAAATACGCAGGTATAGAATAAGACAATCATTTCCATTCCTAAAAAGAATGGATCAGGTCTCTTATATAACCCATGTCTTTCTCCGGAACTTAGGAAGTAGGCAGGAGAAACATACATACACAAACATGAAGGTGCGCTACTATATGTGGTCGGGTAAATACCCTGATTTCCCACAGTAGATGCACAGAACATTACACAACAATGTAACGATACAAATTTTGCCTCGAGTTATACATGATACTCACAAACCAGATAGGTGAGGCTAGCGCTGGCAGAATTGTCAGTACTCAAACCAAGGGGAATCACAGCGCTGGACAGACAACAGTTAGATCCCCTGCCCCCGCCTATCAGGCACCCAATCGCCAGCCCACAGAGAAATACGCAGGTATAGAATAAGACAAGCTGGCTAACGAACTCATCCAATGTCTTTATCCAAACTAGTTATATCCAAAATTTCAAGTAAATATGACACGGACTCTAATCTGGGTCAACCGACTTCCTATAAACGGTTGTTTATGGCTTAAATGAGACATTCAGTTACAATATGCTAGGAGGCTCTCTTAGCCACCCCTTTAAGAAAGTATTTCGCCAAGTTTCAAGCTTTCAAGTTTCAAGCTTGTGTGTACAGAAATTTCGGAGATTCTCTTGTTTACATACATACACTCATACACACACACACACACACACACACACACACACACACACACACACACACACACACACACACACACACACACACACACACACACACACGCACACACACACACACACACACACACACACACACACACACACACACACATACGCACACATTCGCTACAAGTGTACGTTCAGCAGCGAGGTTAGCGTATTTAGACATGACCTAATTTGTATCTTGTTACTTCAATTGTGAGAGGTTTAGGCCTGACCGCCTTTGACATCATGGACAAGCAATTAAATTCGCCTCACCGCGACCTGTCCTAAAAAGTTCCTTCTATAAATAGAGGGGACTTAAAAACCCACATAACTACGCCTCTTTTCCGCCGTACTGTTAGTATTTCAGTAGCAAGCAGGAAAGACACGTAACCAAGCGTCTTTTCGGTATTACCAGACGCGGTCAGGGGCTTAAATTATACAAAGACTCTTACATCGGTGTTTAGGTGACATGATACTGAGGATCTCACTCAAGTGGTTTTAAAACCTTATCCTACGAGCGAAAGCGAGTAGGATAAGGTTTTGAGACCACGAGAGTGAGATTCTCAGTTCACCTACACCGATGCAAGAATCTATTTCTTACCTATTTCTTTGCAGTAATCCGATATGATCTGGTTTAGGCACACGCCTAGCCAAAACAAAGCAGCCATCGTGTCTTGGCAAAGATGTTGACGTAATTTACTTTGTAATGTGGCGGCAATACTTTTGGATGCCAGACAAATGTTCCAACGTGATGACGTAATTATGCAATATAAGACGCCAGAGTCCCAGCCGGTACATACAATGACGTCATTGCACGTGAGTTTAAAGTAGGTCAAGTTTCAAAGTGGCGTGTGCCCGCACCTTTTTGCTGACGAGATTTTGTACAAGACAATGTTGTGCATCCGTTTGCCGTTTAAACATCAGGGCTGTATCACACAAAGGCGGCAAGAAAAGGAGGTGTGTAAGAAATTGAGTATTCTCGATGGTCGCCCATGTGCTGTTTTATTTTCGACCAACGGCAGTAAATTTCGCTGACTTGGCAGCTCAAGCATGTTTTATCGCCATATTTACCCGCACTTAATCATGTTATCCGCAAGATCGATGATCGGCTGATCTATGGAGCCATTTTTTTAACGCATCCTGCACCACTTATTCTTCTAAACAAAAATCGGGGGCAATGGGTCAACTTGTGGCTGCTCAAGGATAGTGACTGATTAGTGTGGCGCCTTTAAGGGCCACGCTAATCAGTCACTACCCTTGCGGTGTCCCAGTTTATCCAACTTCAGCGACGCGCAAGTAGTGCTTCAAAAGTAATAGCGAAATGTGAGAAAAATCTTTGCCTCTCGAAGTAAAATGTCCCGCGTAACCAGCATGGGCGAAACCTGTCCTCGGACCGACATCGGTCGCTGTGGTCCCTAGCTGTGCACGGGCCAGCAGAAGGTCGATGTCGGCCTGAAGACCTTTTGCTCACCGGGTATGCTGGTGTCGCGTGATATGGGCAGAAATCTGCAAGTCAAAGTAGGCACTTCACAGCTGGGGAACATCCTTTCCGCCTAATTGCTTCATTGACTAGGAGCATTTACGTCTAATTTCAGCCACTTGTAAATTGCCTCCAGGATTAAAGGCCCCTCCATTTTGGATCCGCCTGGTGAGCAATGTTCACTGGCCGAGACACAAGAGAAGGCCGGACTTAACTCATTCGAGACATGCAACCTCCAGATACGCGGCTTATGCACACCCAGTGTGTAAAAGGTCTTCAGGTCGACATCGACCTTCTGGTCGCTTATGCCGCGTATCCGGAGGCGGCTAATCTCGAATGAGTTAAACATATCAAGGGTCGTGCTTCCGAACAGCTTGGCGGGCAACAACATCAACGACAATGGCGATGACGACACGTCAACATCAACAACATTAACAACATTAACGACAATAACCAAACAAAACAAACAACAACAACAACAACAACAACAACAAAACAAACGGCAAAAACAGCATACAGTCAGTTTCGCGTATTGCAAGGTAGGATTTAACAAATACCCGATATAGCAACACTTTTGCAAAAGTCACCACCACACATTTTCTATGTAATGTCTACTTCGCTTATAAGAAGGTTGGATATGACAAAATTCGGATATAACAAACTTCTTCAGAGGTCATAACAAAAAAAAATCTATGTGATTTACTTTGCTTAGAACAAACTTTGGATACAAGAAACAAATTGGGTCCACTGTTGATTTTGTTGTATCCGAATTTCACTGGTGTATATATAATTTAATCCGTTTTTAACAAACTTCGGGTATAACGACAAAAAGTGTGGGTCCTTGTGCACTTTGTTATATCCGGAGTTTACTGCAGAAACGTTCATGTTTCTTTTTCGGGCGCTACGAAAATCACTCACTAAACAAGATTTACCACGCAAGACGCAAGGGTAAGTTACATGATTCAGCTCATAATCCTGCAGCAACCGCTAAGCAAGATGCTCTGCTATATCGGAGCACCTTACTTTGTGGCTGGCGCAGGACTAAGCTCACTGGTGCGACTAGCCACTGGAGATGGGTAGCACCCGAAGGGTATGGTTTGCCTCACGTGCGGCCTCTCAGGTGCCAAGCTCACCAGACACTATCTTAGAATTGTCATGATCGATCCATCTTTCGCAGCTGGGGCCAGAGAAAAAAAGGGGTTAACGTGCTGTAGTCTAATTTTCGCTAGCTCCGGCTTCTTCCATATCATTACCCTCTTCAATGCCAGATTTGGTTCCTGCGATCTTCGTTATTTTAATGCCAAAGAGCCCGAGCCTTCCCAGAAAAATGGACACAAAGTGGTGTCAGCAAGAGGCATTGATTCTTATGAGTCCCCGCAACTGCGGGGGGCTTATGAGGATCTATACCTCTTGCAGTTTGATGGAGTTCCATTTTTTCTCGGCAGTGAGGGGGTTAACGAGGATCTCATCTCGCAAATGTGTAAGCCCGTGTCTGTTGTCTGTCTCACTGCATGCTTTGTCCTTGGCACGTGTCTGAGTAATTTGGTAACTATTCGTGTAAGCGTAAAGGTTAATTAGCGCTTTGAGCGGTCACTAGTTGCTGGCGGCATTGAAGTTATGACAACAGGCACGACAAAACCACGCAACCCTCATGAAATTGCAGTGCGCAGATGTCATATATTCTAGTGGTCTAGACCATCAGAGAAAATATTATATATAATTGCTGTTAATTGTGTCGACATTTTGTGATACTCATTACAAAAGAGATCTGAACGTATACCCTTTACTGCCAGTGGTCGCTGATTGTGTTTTTGATTTCATTGTAAATTTAACGTCAAGATCCCCACTGAAACCAAATGAACATGAACGCAAAGTTATTCCAGCAAGAGGCATAGATCCTCATGAACCCCCGCAGTCGCGGGGTCTCATGAGGATCTATGTCTCTTACAGTTGGGTTGTGTTCCATTTTTCTCGACAATGAAAAGGTTAAAGTTTACAACAGGCATTCCTGGCCCCTCAAAGTGCGTTTTGGCCTAACTGAAGAACCTCTGATAGTTTAACCGATTGGCCAGTGTCTCGTGCCGATGTTTGGCACGTACAGCCCGTGCAATCAACACGGGAGAGTGTTCGGAGAGGGGTGACTGAACGACCGAGACACTTGTCATATCCAATATTACAGTGCCCGAGCAATCTCCTCCTCGCTGCAAGAGGCATAGATTATCATGAGCCTCTGCAGCTGCAGGAGTTCCTGAGAATCTTCGCCTCGCGCTGTATGAGATCGGCTCATTTATATCATACATCTTGAGAGAGGACAACATCGGAGCGTTAAAGCGTGTGCCTGATATCTCACTATAGCTCTTACTATCCTCGACTAGTGGCACCGCGCGCGTAGACAGTACACTGCGCGCGCACCCATCGGATATAAAGGTTGACCCGAAATATGGACAACCAAAACATTGGAGCCAAAAACTTGGGAAACAAAGCGTCGCTTACACCCAGCATTGATCGGTCGCTGTGAGTAAAACTTCGATGCTAATCTTCTAGAAACTTTTTCTTTTGCAGTTTTTGTAATCTAAGTGATCGACGAGGGAACATTTAGGATTTGTCTCCAATGCCCGATGCCGCACAAGTTCAAGTAGAGAACAAATTTCGGAGCCTGAATGTGTCGCGCACGAAGCCGCTCTGGTGAGTGTCAATATCGAATCTGTCGAATGTGATTAGACAGGTCATCAACATAATCCTCGAACGCCTGCAAGAGTCATAGATTCTCATGAGAATCTATGCTTCTTGCTGGAAATGAATCGACCTCAGTTACTTCTATCTTAGCTGCTCAGAAGAAGGCGGTTATCTGGACTGCTCAAGGAGATTCCAGAGCTGATTTGTGGTCGAACATCATTTTGCCATGGAATGGGCTAGCAGCTATCACTGTTCCCGCAGCCGCGTTGACGTCACGAGCAATAAAGGACGAGGGTGCCAAACTTTGATCACCGCCGCAATCGATGTATGAAGCTGAGGAGATTAAACCAATGACGCAATACCCGTGATGCTCGGCGTACGGCCGGAGAGGGCAATACCATTATTCATAGCGTCGGACAAGCCTTGGCGTACCTTGATTTTGAAGAAGAAGAAAAACTTTCTATCATCGGAGGATGACATACACCGAATTGCATTCTGCGTTTAAAAAAAAAAAAAAAAGACTTTCCAAAAGCTTGTCTGGTAAATTTCGATTCTCTTAACGCCGCTTTTGCCGAGAGAAAATCAACGCTATCCATTTGCAAGAGACATAGATCCTCATGAGCCCCCGCATTTGCGGGGGCGCATGAGGATTTATGCCTTTTGCTGACGCCACTCTGAGTACAGTATCCCAGGACGATTTGTCTCTTTGGAGTTGAATTTTGAAAAGATTTGAGAAATAGTCTACGTTAACTGACACTAAAAGGTTAATGGTTTTACATATGTTCTTATACTCATTCAAGCTTTAATAGTGACTTTCGCAGTTGAAAATTGAGAGCCAGCTAAAAAAAAAAAAAATGTCAGATTACCAAATGTGCCTCCTTGGCGCAAAGCTAATCCGCCAATAACCTTGAACTATCGTGGCCGACCGATCTACCGCTGTCGTGCCGGCAGCCTCTGACTGCAAGGACTTTCTCTATCTGAGGAAGGTAGATGTAGGCACATTTGAAGACCGTTCTCGAGCAGCAACTGCATTTCGTGTGCCTCTATGGGCGGTGACGCTAGTGAAAATCTAAAGATATTCATGCAGACGAGAAAATCTGGACAAAGACTGACAGCACATTTTTCATCTATGATTACAAAGTTTATCGTTTAATGAACCAGTAAACGATCGGATCCTCGCATATATGAATCAAATGGCGCCAGCAAAGAGGATTAAGGTTTTTAACCCCTTCCCTACCAATATACGTATATTTTGTTTCAGAAATCTTCGTTAATTCTGCGACCGAAAGCCACAATCGCCCGAGGAACATGGATACAAATTGATCCCTGCAAGAGGCACTGATCCTCATGAGCCCCTGCAACTGTGGTGGCTCATGAGGATTTATGTCGCTTGCAAATAGGTCGTGTTCGGTTTTTCTCAGCAGTCAATGCTGGAGGGTTAATGCCAGTTGACGCAGACTGTGTTAATTGCACCCCAAAGAGCGATTGGAGTCTCAGGAACACGGATTCAAAGTGATGCCAGCAAGAGGCATATAGATACTCTTGAGCCCCTGCATCTGATGGGGACTCATGAGGATCTATGTCTCTTGCAGCTAGATCGTCATTGCCATTTCTAGGCAGTCAACTGAAGAAACTCAGTCCTTCCCAGATTGATCTGCGATCTGTCCATCTCTTGCAGTTGGATCGTGTTGCCTTTTTTTAGGCAGTCGATGGGTCACAGACAACTACAGAAGACCCGTCTCAAAACTTATTCGTTCTCAGACTGATCAGTCGGAGGCTTGCCGTTTGAAGAGATTTCCTCAGCAAGCTCACTCATTGCACCCTTAGGCTCCAATCAGTGGTATGCATGCGCCTTGCCAAGGGAAAGAGGATTAGTTCTGGCAGAAAAGCCGCGGGATCATCCCATCTTACAAACACACGGCAGGTCTTAAATGAACGCAAGCCCTCTGCAGATCTGCAAGCGGCATAGATCTTCACGTGCTCCCGCGACTGCGGGGGCTCATAAAGATCTATGCCCCTTGCTTACTTGACTTTTCTCTGTCCGCCACTGGCGAAGTGTCTCGTCAGCTAGATTACAAACACAGGCGGTCCTCGAGGGAGTGAATATCAGGCCATGGACCAGAAGTGTTTAAGCTGGCAAGAACAGCCTCCGAAATGTCGAAAGCGTTAGGGGATCGATTGTGAGAGTGAAATGTGATTGCATGTAAGGATGAGAATCGAAGAGTGGGAGATTGGTTCCTCGTGCATATTAAAAGGGACAATGGATCAGTGCGGATACAAACGAAGGAATCACGTCCACAGGACAGTTTAGAAGGTGAAGGTAGAGGGAGAGTCCAGCGTACCTGCCGGGACTGTCGCGTGCTCACATCTGATGTGGACCACAGAAGGTAACGTTGTAGCGCAATAAGCCAAAAAAACGTGAAAGTGTATAATATACTCGTTCACGTTTTGGGTGATTTTTTAAAAATAATAAATATAAATATGAATACAGTTTTTCATTGTTGTTGTAACTGTTGTTGTTATTGCTGTTGTTGTTTGTTGTTGGTGATAATGATGATGATGGTGATGATGATGATGATGGTGATGATGAAGATGACGATGACGTTGATGGTGTTGTTGCTGTTGCTTCTGCTTCAGCTACTGTACTTCATTGCTTTCTTGTTCGTTTATTTATTTATTTATTTATTTTGCTTGTTTGTTTCACGATTTGTGTTTGTGTTTTGTGTGTGTGTGTGTGTGTGTGTGTGTGTGTGTGTGTGTGTGTGTGTGTGTGTGTATGTGAGTGTGTGTGTGTGTGTACGTGTGTGTGTGTGTGTGTGTGTGTGCGTGCGTGTGTGTGTGTGTGTGTGTGTGTGTGTGTGTGTGTGTGTGTGTGTGTGTGTGTGTGTGTGTGTTTCTTTCACTGTTCGGTTCATTCTTCTGTTGTTTTTTGTTTGTTTGTTTGTTTGTTTTATATTTTCTTTCTTTCTTTGCTTTAATTTGATTTTTCTTTTCGCAGGGTGACGCAGGTTTCTTGTCTTACTTCACATTTCAAAATCTATACACATTAAAAAAAAAAAAAGGCAGCTAGGAATCCAACCTCCGTCGATCTGTATAATACGAGTCCAGTGGTGTACACACCTAAGTACAAATGAGTACAGACGAATACAACTGAGTACAAACCAGCGGAAAGTTTCGTTCCTGTAACTTGAACTTCTTAGACTCCAGTTCGTTAAAACTAATGTACCTGACACAAAAATTGAACGTCTGTGACCGTTGATGGGGCTATGGCGTGCGGCGATAACAAAGCAATACTTATTCCATTTAACCTCAAAGCCGCATTTCTCAAATTGTAGAGGTGTCACCTAAAGACTGTGTACCAGTTTTAGGAGATGGCTTGACCATGATAATTCAAGGGTAGTGCCAGATTAGCTTGGCGCCGTCAGGCGCCAAGCTAATCTGGCGCTACCCTTGAATCATCATGGTCGATCCATCTCTTGCTGTAGTGCGTCGGGGGGTAAATGGGTTAAAACGTAACCACGTGACTGCTACTCACGATACGGCTTTGCCTAAAGGATGTGTCAGTCAGTGTCTTTTCCGGAGAACTGTATTTATCGTCAGTAGCACTCAAGGGGTTAAAGGTTTCACTAACACATCATCCATCACAGAAAACATACATAGACCTAACACCCTCCCCCCTACTGCTCCCCCTGCCTCGCCCCCCCCCCCTCCTACACCCCTCTCTCTCCACACACACACAGGTACACAGTTCTTCTCTGCCGTCCTCTTTCTCTTTCCTCAGTGCACTTTTCAAGTGAGCTGGCTGGTTATTTAGTAGCTTGGTGCTCTAGACGGTGAAGTACAAAATAATATACAGATCACTTCCTCAATCTAAGGTCTCATAATATCACCGGTGTGTTCCAGCGAGAGGTATAGATTCAACCGAGCCCTTGCTGCCGCAGGGGCGCATGAGAATCTGTGCCTCTTGCAGATGGATGCGGTTGTCCACTACACTCTACCGCAATAAGATGATCGTAAGATGGTCACCATCAGTCATTGTCGTGATCGTCCCCGCTGGGTTTTTGAACCAGTCACGACTCGCACACAGGAAGGAGGTATTGAGGTTAGAAAAATATGTATACTGGACACTGGTCAGCTCCCTCCATCGAAGAACAGAGGCACATAGCGAAGCACACGGGTACAGTGTGAAGAATAAGTAGTAGATGAAGACCGTACAATAGATTGAGTGCCCATTAGGGTTTAGTTTTTATCCGTGAGTATTTGTATCATGTCAAAACGCACTTCTTTGTTATTGACTGTAGACATACGTCTGCGATCTATGGTAGCCTTATGCTGTGGAAAATAAAATAATTGTTTTGAATATTGAATCGTTGACATCTAGCAATCCATGAAGACTGATACCACGCAACAGTAAGCTTACCTACGGGTTACCTATCCATTGTTTGGTTTTATATTATCTTTGGTGTGACCATCATCGTTTCTTTCTCTCGTGTGATCTTTTCTGTTCTACGTTGTTTCCATATTACCAGAGGAAGGATCTCAGCTCCGAAATGCATTTTATTTTTTATGTAGTTAAAGGGTTTTCAACCTCTCTTCTTAGTGTTCTTTTCATTTCATGTATATAAATGGAGACTTTTATCTGTCGATATCCAGGAGTAATCTATTCGCTGATATAACGAACATCCGTCAAAGATCAGATCAGATCAGATCAGATCTATAAGATAGGATAAGATAAGATAAAATAGTTTATTGCCATATGTTTCCTTTTTTTTTTAATGGAATGTGTCTTGGTGTCAGTTACTTAAGACTTAACCCATTCAGCCCTGACGCACTACAGCAGGAGATGGATCGACCATGATAATTCAAGTGTAGTGCCAGACTAGCTTGGCGCCTTTCGGCGCCAAGCTAATCTGGCACTGCCCTTGAATTATCATGGTCGATTCATTTCCTGCAACTGGTGCATAGTCATGAAATGACGCCTCCAAAATTTGGGAAATACGGCCGCCGGGCGGAATGAGTTAAATAGTACCACAACATTATGACACGCAGGTAATAATCACAGCATACACGAGGATGAAAACATGACGTATAAAACTGTTACAACTCCCTTAAATGTGACATTTTAACAGTATAGGCCTTAACACATTTACTGCCACTGACGTTACCGTTCGGCGGAAAAGACGCGTAAGGGTCCGTTTATACAGAACGCGAACGCGTCCAACGCGAACACGAACGCGAACGCGACTTTTGAGCAGTTTTGCCATTCAAATAGTAGAGCACGAACCCGAACGCGGAAAACCGTCGACGGCTTTCGAGGCGGCTCGTCTTTTTCTTGCTGTGAGAGATAAAATTTGGTCATTTGGAATGATGGCCCAGGTAGAGTCAGACACAGTTCCATAACATTGTTGACACAGGTAAAATAAAATTAATTTCAATCACATACCTGTCAGTCCGACTCTCTGTCCAATTGCTTTCTATAGGTCTCTTTTTTTCGTGATGTCTTTGTAATCTTTGCCTGCTTTGTCATACAGTCAGGGTTGGAAGATTTAACGATATAACGATTTAACGATTTAACAAATTATATTTTTGGTTAAAGAAAATTTAACGCGTTATTTTTTTTTTTTAAGTTAAAGAAAATTCAACGAATTAAAAAATAAAAGTAACGATTATCGATTTCTTTCGTTAAAAATTTCCTTACTTCAGTTCGTTTTTCCGCCACGAACACCAGGTGCCTATGCGGAAAGCCGGTTTGACCCAGTTGCAGCCGGTTTGAGGCGGTTTGGAGGATTTATGCCTCTGGGTGAAAAACTGAACGGATCCCCTTTGCTTGAGACAATCACGAGCGTAGATTATCCCAGGAAGAGGCATAGATCCTAACGAGCCCCCTACAGTTGCGGGGGCTCATGAGGCTCTTTGCCTCTTTCAGTTGAGTGGTTTTCGTTTCAGGAGTGAGAAGGCAGATGGCTTTCGTATAGCAAAGATTGGACAGGTGAAAAACTTAACGGATCCCCTTTGCTTGAGAAAATCACGAGCGTAGATTATCCTAGCAAGAGGCATAGATCCTCACAAGGCCTCGCAGTTGCGGGGGCTCATGAGGATCTATGCCTCTTTCAGTTGGGTGGTTTTCGTTTCAGGAGTAAAAAGGCAGATGGTACAACAACGATTGGACAGGTGAAAAACTTAAGGGATCCACTTTGCTTGAGCGAAACAAGAACGCAGATTATCCCAGCAAGAGGCATAGATCGTCATGCGCCCCCGCAGTTGCGGGGGCTCATGAGGATCTATGCCTCTTGCAGTGTACGTGGTTTTCGTTTCAGGAGTGAGAAGGCAGATGGTACAGCAACGATTGGACAGCACAGGTGAAAACCTGAACGAGTGCATGCACACATTTTTAATAGTAGTAGGCATAGATCGTCATTAACCCACCAACCCCCCGCACCCCTACCCAAGACTGCTGGGGTTCTTGAGGATCTATGGCTCTTGCAGATGAGTGGATTTTTCAGCAGCGCGAAATAAGATAAAACAAGCCTGAATTGTTCGGTTTTTAGCCGCATGACTTTTTCTTGCGCTGTGCAGTTTTCCGAGTTTTTTTTTTTTTTTTCTTTTTTCTTTCTCCCCCCTTATCATAACTACTGCATGTATCTGGCCAGATAGTGTTTTAGATAGTTGGTAGAGAAGGAAATCTGGTGGCGTGTCACTTTTCAACTGCATGCCACTTTTTTTTGTCTGAGCTGAGCAATAAATGATCATTTATGTATTTAACGCAAATTTATTTCATTAAAAAGAAAAATTAAAGAAAATTTATTTCTTTAATTTAAAAAAAAAGTAAAGAAAATTTATTTCTTTAACCTTTTACCAGAATTAAAGAAAAGTTATTTCATTAAAGAAAAAAAGTAATGACTATCAACCCTGCATACAGTACATGATTCTTCTCAATTTCAAGAATCATGGCTTCTGTCTTGTCCATTGTCAGGTCAGGCGTACAAGTTTCTATTTGTTGAAATGATGCAAGCGAAGTACCTGCTGATTGGTTGATAGCAAAAAAGCCGCGCGACCTTCTGAGAAAATTCGCTCTGGGGGCAATCAAGGCGGTCGTTCGCGCGAACAAAAAATTGTTCGCGTTCGCGTTCGCACTCTATTTGAACGGTTCCTCTACAAATGACTAAAATATTCCAGGACGAAAAACCGCGTTCGCTTTCGCGTTCGCGTTCGCGCTCTGTATAAACGGACCTTAACTACGCGTATTTTCCACCGAACAGTATCGTCAGTAGCAGTCAGTCGGTTAATTCGTCACAAAAATTGATCCGCCGTGAGATGGCCTTAGTCGCCTGCACGGCGTTAAACTCAAATAACTAACAAATAATTGATGCTTCTCAAACAGAAACCGACTTGGTTCCTTTCTTGTGTTTCTCATGACATTGACTGCTCAAGGTATAATGATGGCCTATAGTGTCCTCCTCCTTCCTCCATTTCCAGTGCAGAATTCTTCTTCTTTTTTTGTTTCGTCTCCAGCAAATTTGTTCCCGGGTGAGGAAAATCCCTTATCTGCTCTGTCAGCTGCACGCCGGATTAGGCCGGACATTGATAGGGAGAGAACGCAGAATAAGGCTTCGGCAGAATGAGGCCAACAGTTAACCCGTTCACTGCCGAGATATAAAGCGAACACGATCCAGTTGCAAGAGGCATAGATCCTCATGAGCCCCCGCAACTGATCAATGCCTCTTGCTGAAACTACTTTTTGTATCCACGTTCCTTTGATGGTTGGGGATCTTCGACGTTGAATTTACAATTATTACAAAAACGCTGTCTGCGTCCACTGGCTGTGAAGGGGTTAAATTAAAGTTAATGGTGAAAGGTCAATCATGATAGTTCAAATGTAGTTCCTGAAAATTATTAACCTGACTTTGTCAAATGATTAGTACATGCAGAAAGATGACAAAAAGGGTTGCGCCATGAAATCCAAAACAGCGCCGACTCTACGCGATACATGGCCCATGCTAGCCTCGCGGTAGTGCTTATTTAGCAGGGTGACCAGCGGACGACATGATAGCGGGGGAAGGAAAAAATAAAAATACAGAAAATTTTGAATATAACAACCTGTCACGGGAACGGCCGAGACCCTATTTTCCTTGCTTTTATATCCGATGTTTGTTATAAGCGAAGTCTTCTCAGAAACTTCTGTTATAGCCAACTTTTGTTGTAAGCGAAATAAACTGTAACTGATAAATGGCATGGCAAAATGGCTTTCATTATCACTGCCCACTGCAGTGGCCGAAACGAATCAATAATTTTCCGTGATAGATAGGGATCACACGTAAATCAAGTGTCATACGTCAAAGCTAGTGCCTCATTAATTTTATCCATCACCTTTTTTGGTCTGGATTTTTAAAAATTGTATAGCCTAATTTGCTTTACAACTTGGTGCAGACCTAATCAGGCACTACCTTTGAGCCGTCAGATTTGATCCCTCTTCCGCAACTTGTACGCAGTAAGTAGCAGTCGAATAAATTATTAACCCCTGAATTGGAGAGATAAATAGAACACCACCCATCCGCAAGAGGCGTAGATCCTCATGAGCCCCCGCAACTGCGGGGGCTCATGAGGATCTATGCCTCTTGCTGATACCACTTTGTATCCATGTTCCTCGGACGGCGGGGGTTTTGGCGTTAGATTTCAGAAACACAATCAGAAGCACTGGCAGTTAAGGGTTAAAATGATCCGATTGACATTTGAAGTAAACGTGATTAATCATTGCAATGCAGGGATCCGAAATTGAAGTCCGAGAATCCAAAAGCCATCTTTAAGGTTTTTTTTGCAATCACACTAAATTCAGATTGAGGGTGAATTAAATCGTGCATTTCATATAGATTGTTGAATAATCATATTTTGACAACGCGGAATTCCAGTTATTGTTTTAAAGACAGACCCTCTAAACATCCAATTTGAGAGCCAATATGTCAGAATGTGCCCGTGCGGGAAAGGTTAGAATGAAATGCATTACGTGTTTTCTCAAACCTTGTTTTAGGTGTTTAAGTGCATTAATTTTGTTCGTGTGTGTGTGTATCTATGTGTGTGTGTGTGTGTGTGTGTGTGTGTGTGTGTGTGTGTGTGTGTGCGCGTGCGCACGCAAGCACGCACGCACGTACACAGACACACACACACACACACACGCGCGCGAGCGCGCACGCACGCACACACACACACACACACAACGCATACACACATGCGAATATAACCGTCTATGTATATGTTTGTTCATATTTTTTACATATGAGACCTTACACAAGATAAGGAGCGACTGAATTATATAATTGTTTGTTTGTTTATTTTGAAAAAAAAATATAATAGTATTAATTTGAAAGATTAATATATTGTTTTGTAACTGCCTTTTCAATTTTTGTTTTCATTCGTTTACTGTCTTCAACAGAAGCCGCTACACACCACTGCACAGCGCACAGAACCTCCAAATCAGGTGAAGAGAGCCACTCCGCCTCTAGACGTCCAACACACACGGACGTCACGGCGCATCTCGTCATGTCAAGGTCAAGGTGCTCTGTTTTCATGCTCACGGGCGTTGCCTTGGCTACCGGGGCCGTGACCTTGGTGACCTTGGCGCTGGCTGTGGGTACAGACTACTGGTTGTTCATGTCCGAGCCTTTACGGATGACTCCGGAGGACCTGGCGTTCTGGAACTTGACGGAACCTCTGGAGACGAACGTGCTGGTGTATCTGAGATCCGGCCTGTGGAGAGTGTGCACCACTAATCACAACGGTGAGTCAGAAAAGTAAGGTAGATATTATCTCATTCAGGCCAAACACACCACAGCAAAACATGGGTCGAACAGTCATAATAGTTCAAGGGTGGCGCCAGAATAGCTTGGCGCCCATAGGCGCCAAGCTATTCTGGTACCATCCTTGCACTATCATGCCCCATCTGTCTCTAGAATTGTAATACAGTCATTCAGATGGAAACTTGAAAATTTGGGGATTTCAGTCATGAGGTAGAATGTGTTAAAGGCACCTGCTGTTGGCATTAACCATTTCCTTGCCGCTGTACTTACAGGGTTTTTAAAAAAAATCTTTCTTTGTTCAGCGACCAAAAGCCAAAATCGTCCAAGAAACATGGATGCAATTTGGTCTCAGCAAGAGGCATAGATCCTCATTACCCCCCCGCAGTCACGGGGACGGGGGCTCATGGGGATCTATCCCTCTTGCAGTTGGATCGTGTTCACTTTTTCTGGGCAGTGAAGGGACTAAAGGGATCATATTTGGCAGTATCGTCTTTATGAATGTTCCTATTATGTCTTACGGTAAAGAGCTACTTTAACTTATTAGTTTGAATGCCGTACAATGAAAGACTTTTCTTCTCTTCTTCTCCTTTATCCGCAGAAGAGTTCTTCCGTTACACACATACGACAACAGAAAGTCTCTGATACGTGTACCTACTGACGCAGATTGCGAAAAAAAGGGCAGAAAAGTATTGGACAACATTGATAACCCGTTCTATCGGTTTGTTAGTTATTTGGGTTTCACGCCGTGCAGACAACTAAGGCCAGGTCACGCGGTCGTTGTATCGGCAAATTTTAGCAGTCCGAGCCCACCATGGAGCAGATCGCTTTTAAGCGGAAAATCAACAAGCTTCATGAGCCCCCGCAAATTTGTTGTAACTGTCTTGTCTAAGCGTTTTTCTTTCTTCGTTTGGGGTGTTGTCCCCGTGAAACGGAATGATGAGTACGTTCAAACCTCTTTTCGTCAAGACATGAACAGAGATGTCACCTGCACCAGCAAGAGGCGACCCTGTGCGCAAAAAAGGTCATTGGGCCTCTGTTGGCCGCATCTGGCCCGCGCACAACTGTGCGCGGGCTAGCGGCGGCTGACGACGGCCCGGTAACCTTTGCGCATTGGGCCAGCTCCTTATGTTGCCCGAAGCTCATGAAGAGCGCCCCCCTCAGGCAGATGAACGACCGTTGCTGTTATGCTGCAGCTGTCTGGGTGGATATCTGGGTGTGTTTTATTAATTTTAATTTTAATAGCATTACTTTTCCTTGCGCGCCTTCAATGCCAGTGATCATGAATTGCGCGTCAGAAACGACTGCGCACTGACCGAAATTCTCTTGAAAAACACAAATGTAAATGGGACGGAATTATGCATAAAGAAAATAGGGCTAACAAGAGACATAAATCCTTACGAGCCCCCGCGACTGCGGGGGCTCATGAATGTTTATGTCTCTTGCAGCTCCTGCCCCGGCAGTTTAGGAATTAAGACAGCTTTGCAACGGGGGCACCGAGGACTATGCTGATTCTTGAGGACAGTAGGCCAAGCCAGGGTAGAAAATTGGCATCGACGTAATGAGATGTTGTTGTCCTCAACTTTCTTTCAAAGTACATGTACCATCTTGGTGGCGAACAGTTCTGTCAAAAAACAACCCCCAATCGTCGTTTCTTGTTTTACGTCGAGTCTCCTTATCCTTTGGAGTGGAGGATTCTCTAAACACTAGCAGCGTGCAGCAACAAAAAAAGTATTAAAAAAAAAAATCCACATATATCAGTTTGTCAAAGAATGATTAATTGAATTTAAATATTGCTCTATTTAGACATTTCAGACTTTAAAAATCGCAGGATTTATTTAATTTTTGTTTAAAATAGTGATGCGCATATTCCCACAGCATCACAGACGCCAAACAGACAGGTCAGCCTGACCCAGGAGTCACTTCCGATATTGCAGGGTGCGGCGCGACATTAATGCCCCCTGGTGTGGTGGGCAGGTTTATGTCCCCTTATGCAGATGAATTGAAAGATAACAAGACGTGCGACACTGACGTCGTATTCATTGTCAGCATAGTGGATACTGGTCACGTGGGGATGCAATACGTATAGGCTAACAATTTAAGCTTGTTATGATTCTGTTTCTGGTTGACATAACGATTCTGACAGCTGCCTGGAACATGTTTTATCAGCAAAAAGTACGAATAGCGTTGGCAAGAAATGCCATTATTGTCAAGCAGGTTTGTGAAATTACGTTTGATGCAATACAGCTTGGAACAACTCAGCAGTAAATTCAACAAAATGCGTTCAAGAGTCGTAGATCCTCATGAGCCCCCGCAATTGCGGGGGCTCATGAGGATTTACGTCTCTTTCTTGCACGCAATTGCAATAACTGGTTTCTTCACAGGCAAACGGTCGTTTGATGTTCAGCACAAATTCATCGAAAACGAATTTTCCTTTGCTGAGCGGGGTGTGGTGTTTTCCAAGGGGAATAAGCGTAGCTTGGCAATTCGCTTATTTGATTGTTTGATCGCCGTGCATGACATATGGCGAATTATATTGTGTCTGGATCAGATTCTCTCTCTCTCTCTCTCTCTCTCTCTCTCTCTCTCTCTCTCTCTCTCTCTCTCTCTCTCTCTCTCTCTCTCTCTCTCTCTCTCTCTCTCTCTCTCTCTCCGTGGCTGTGATAAAATCCTTTATGATGGTTTTTTTTGTTGTATTCTCAATTATCGAACAAACGTGCGGCATATTGTCACTTGGAGATTGGACACCACGTTATTCCTTGCATGCATTGCAGTCAGTGCGGCAGGCACGTCCTGAGTATGGTAATACCCAGAAAGAAAGAAACACGCATAAGAAAGAATGAATTGAATTTTGGGGGAATGAATTTATTTAACCCATTTAGCCCCGACGCCGTACAGCAGAAGAGTGAATGACCATGATAATTCAAGGGTAGTGCCAGGGTAGCTCATTGGCGCCTTCAGGCGCCAAGCTACTCTGGCACTACCCTTGAATTATCATGGTCACTCCATCCTCTGCAACTGGTACATAGTCAAGAGGTGACACCTCAACAATTTGGGAAATACTCCCGTGGGTTAAATGGGTTAATGTCTCTTCACATCTTATTTAGGTATAAAAATTAAGATAAATTATACACGTTTTCTCTTAGTCTTTATTTAATATGTTTATTACTTCTTCTTTTTGTTTGTGTTGTTTGTTTTTGTCACTTTTTAAGATATACATAGAGACACACAATGCAACCTTCAGATCTCGCATTGAAACCCCCTCAAGGCAACTTCTTTATACAATGGCGGAGGAGTTACCCCTTCCGTGTGAACAAGAGCCAAATGAAAGGGACATAGATTCTCATGAGCCCCCGCAGTTGCGGGGGCTCATGAGGGTCTGTGTCTCTTGCTGCAACTAATTTGTATCAGTGTCCCGGCATTTGGCGGTGTGGGTCTTCAGCGTTGAATTATAGCAAAAATTGTTAGGAACATAATCTGCCTCAAATGGCAGTAAAGGGGTTAATCCATACAGCCCCAACGCACTATAGCAGGAGATGGATCAATCATGATAATTCAAAGATAGTGCCAGATTAGCTTGGCGCCGTGAGGCGCCAAGCTAATCTGGCACTATCCTTGAATTATTATCAATTGTCAATCCACCTACACAGTCGTTAGGTGACACCTCCTAATTTTCGGATATGCGGTTGTGCTGGTGTTAAATGGGTTAACTTCTACCGCATACCGCGTATAAGTGATGATAGCCTGGTAAACGCTATCATTGCCCCATACATACGGTATACGACGGGCTTTGCACACACTCCTTCGCATTCGAGGCGGGTTTGTAGTCATTATCAACTAGATACTAAACAGTGCTAATAATCCCCCTGGCCACAGTCCCAGAAGGTTACTGCTACGTGTACTACTATTCCAGACACCATCCCAGCAAGCGAAGATCCTTGGGCCGACGTCGGCCGCAGTGTGCCCCGCGCACTGTCATGCGCGGGTACACTGCGGTCGACCGTCGACCTCTCGGGTCCTTTGCTTACCGACACAGCAGACGCTACTCATCTTTAAAATGCGTAAAACACCACTCATCTATGTAAACATAATTATGTCTTCGAGAAGCCCTGCAGACGCAGAGACAAATAAAGATCGATGCTTCTTTGTTAGTTTGTGTGTCCATCTGTATTCTGTGTCAGCGGGCACAAGGTGTAGACGCGTCATGGTTGAGACAAGTCACAAAGAGAAACATCTCTTTGGGATCTTTGCATAGGGCGTATACATTTGGTCCACAATGAAGCTATACAATATTAATGCCAACCTGATCAAAGTCGTAGCAAACCTTTACAACAAGGCCACTAGCGCAGTCTGCTTCAACGGCAAAATAGGAAACTGGTTTAGGACTACAGTCGGAGTCAGACAAGGGTGCTTGCTCTCACCTACTCTTTTCAACATCTTCCTGGAAAGAATCATGACAGACGTTTTGAAAGATCATGAAGGATCTGTCAGTATTGGAGGCAGAACAATCACGAACTTGCGCTTTGCGGACGACATTGATGGCTTTGCAGGAACAGAGAAGGAACTAGCTCAGCTGGTGGAAAAGCTGGACAGAACAGCCATTGCGTACGAGATGGAAATCAGTGCAGAGAAGACCAAACTGATGACCAATAACACCAGTGGCATTGGCACTGACATCATGATTGGAAGCCAAAAACTGGAAACCGTTAATAAATTCAAATACTTAGGAGCCATTGTGACAGATGAGGGATCAAAACCAGAAATACTGTCCAGGATTGCGCAGACAGCAACAGCACTGACAAGATTGAAGACCATATGGAAGGACAGAAACATCACACTCTGCTCCAAGATCAGACTGATGCGCTCCTTAGTCATCTCAGTGTTTTTGTATGCCTGCGAGTCATGGACCCTCACAGCAGACCTTGAAAGGAGGATACAAGCCACTGAAATGAGATGTTTTCGAAGGCTGCTTGGCATTTCATACAGAGATCACGTCACAAACGTGGAAGTGGGAAGCAGAATCAGGCAAGCCATCGGGCCCTATGAAGACCTATTAGCCATTGTGAAAAAAACGCAAACTGTAGTGGTATGGGCATGTACGCGTTCAGCAGGGCTTGCCAAAACAATCCTGCAAGGCACTGTGCAAGGAGGACGAAGGAGAGGAAGACAGAGGAAAAGATGGGAGGACAATATCTCAGAGTAGACAGGACTGAAGCTGCGCGATACGCTAAGAATGGCAGAGAACAGAGAGGAATGGAGAAAACTGGTTGCCAAGTCATCAGTGGTGCCCCAACGGTCGGCAAGACTACGGGATATAGATAGATAGAGATAGATATACATTTGTATACGCTCTATGGGTCTTCGGGTGAACAGTTACAGGCTTTACCGCTGACAACTTTCCGTGTTCGTTTAGGCTGTGTTACGTATCTCTACAAGCGAGAGACATAGGTTCTCATGAATCCCTTTTGCTGGACTAAGCCGCGGGGCTCATGAGATATCTTATGCCTTTTGCGAATGAAACGATCTGAGTCATACTGTTTAGTCAGTAGCTACGCTATCTGTACAGCGTCTTTGGCTAGGTTAAGAACTAAAAAGACTGTCGTGTACTGTAAATATAAATAGAGATATCAGTGACCCTAGTGCTTATGAGAATCTGTGACTCTTGCGGTTGGAAGGAGTTGGGTGAGGAACCAGGGGCCACCTTGCGTGAGTGAGCTTAGTATTGCGCAAGTTACTAAGCAAGGTGTTCCGCTATAGCGGAGCATCTGGCTTAGTGGCTGGCGCAGGACTACGCTCTCTCAACAGCGGAGCAGTACTAAGTTCACTTTTGCCGCTGGCCCCTGTTCTCCAGGTCCTTAGAAATAATTATGAGACATCGGTCAGCTAAAGTCCAGAGGTTCACTATGCGCCTACAGCGGTATTGTGCGTGGTCTGCATGCAGACTGGTCAGTGTCACTTATTTGCCCGAGGACATAGATGGTCTGGAATACGCAACACGTTTATTCTGCTTCGGTTATGTATTATTATTATTATTATTATTATTACAGTGTATTCTCATCTTTACAATTATTATTATTATCTTTACTATTAATATTCTTCTTCTTCTTATTATTGTTGTTGTTATTATCGTTATAATTATTATTATTATTATTATTATTATTGATTTTTTATTATGATTGAATATATTTTTGGCGACTGAGGTACATGGCAACATTCATCGTATTCAAACACTGGTATTTCATCATGGAGGGTTCAATAAAACTTGAGCACAATGAACAAAGCTTGTCAAGCATGCCGAGGGGTTTGGAATATAGCTTTTGCAAGCAGCTGCAAGGGCAAGAAAGAGAAATTCGTGCCATTGTGTTGACCGGTGGCGATGACGAATGACGCCGCTTTTGGCGGGCTGTCAAAATGCGGGACCCTCTTTAATGTCCCTTCATACAAACCCTGCTGTCTGCACGACGCATCTAGATTCTCATCAGCTTCTCGATAAAGACCTATGTCTTTGCGTGGCCGTCATCGACTCGAGCTATACCTCAGATGGAGGGGATCAGCGAGATTTTAGCATTTGCCCACAGTGCCAGGGAGCCTACACAAATTTACCAATTTATACCCGACGCACTACAGCAGGAGATGGCACGACCATGATAATTCAAGGGTGGTGCCAGATTAGCTTGGCGCCTGACGGCGCCACGCTAGTCTGGCACCACCCTTGATTTATCATGGTCGAGCCATCTCCTGCAGCCCATAGTAGTAGGCACCTCCAGCTTGAGGAAATGCGGCTTGGGGTTGTTAACCAGCTCAGTGCCGTGTAAATGTAACCACAACCCAACTGCAAGAGGTATAGACCTTCATGAGCCCCCGCGGTTGCGGGGGCTCATGAGGATCTATGCGTCTTGGTCACCCCACTTTCAATTCATGTTCCTGGGACATATAGGGCTTTTTGGTGTTGGTGGTTGGACATGTTATGGGAATGGTTAAGCAGGCAGTGTGAAACACGAACTATTTGCCGTCAACAGGCACATCTAATACAAACGTGGGCGGCAATGGGCCTTAATGAATAGAGCCGCTGTCAACAGACTTCACTCATGCAGGCTCTGAGGCACTATGGTCAAAGAGAGCCAATGTAAGTGAAATAAATTCGTAGTGTTTGCCTGCCCCTGTAGCCTGAACGTATTTTTGCGCCACGGTAAAATGCATGGTTTTCGGCCATTGAGATTTTGCTTGTCCAACCCGGGTCGGGAATGTACTTGCCTCTCTGGCAGGCTTTCTGCAAGAGATGATAGAGAAGAGTGGTTGTGCCAAGCTCTCTGTAACAATAAAGCACTTCAGCATTGGCCTTATTTTATCAGTTAGTCTTAGGTTCTTATAATATTATAGTACTAAATTCATATGGCAGTATTATAAGATATTACAGTTTTTATAATGTTTTAGTAATTGTATTAGTTAAGTGTGTGTGATCCTCATAGAATTTAGAATGTTTTAGTATTGAATAATATTTATTCACGATTTTGTGTTTAGAGTTTTAATATGTCTTAATCTTAGTATTATAAGACCTACAGATGTTGTATGTTAATAGCATGTACAAATGTGATATTAGAATGTCTTGATATTAATTCATGTTTATTGAATGATTTTTATTTTTAATCCCCCCCCTCCCCCCCGTCCACAAAACTGTAATTGCCCTCTAAGGGATAAATACAGTTTTTTTAATTGAATTTTGAATTGAATATACAGCAAACGCCTGATATAACCAATCGCCAGGGCACCCAATTTTTCTTGTTGTTATATCCGATGTTTGTTATAAGCGAAGTAATTTACGTTGAAAAAAACTGCTGTTGAGACCTTTGAAAAAGTGATGTTATATCCGACTTTGTTATAAGCGGAGCAGACTGTGCGTTGATTCGTGTGCGTCCCCGTAGCCACGGTGACTCCAGGGAATAATGCAGGCCGCTTGCTGAATTAGGATCAATGATGCTGCAAGACTGCAGGGAATAACCCAACGAAGAAAGAAGCACGCTTAAAAAAAAGACAGTTACAACACAATTTATTAATATTATTTCAATTTATTAACATCAAAATAGACAAACAAACAAGTATGCACATCTTGTCATTGCCTCGGCAGAATGAGGTCAACACTTAACCCGTCCACTGCCGAGATATAAAGTGAACACATCCAATTGCAAGAGGCATAGATCCTCATGCGCCCCCGCAGTCGCGGGGGCTCATGAGGATCTATGCCTCTTGTTGAAACCACTTTGTATCCACGTTCCTTTGACGGCTGCATATCTTTGACGTTGAATCTTGTCATTGCGAGAAGAAAGCAAGGAACTCTCTTTTCTAAGCGTGCTTCTATCTTCGGTAGGTTATTCTCTGCATTTTACACGCTTTTTTTGGTCTGGATTTCGTTGCGAGACTGCAAAAGAATCCAGGCTTCTTGTCAGAATAGGTGACAGACAACTGTAAAACGTAAAGGAACGCCCAACTGGAAAAAAACACACATAGAACTAAAACAGCCATTTTGTACTTAGCGTGTTTCTTTCTTTGTTTTAATGTTCTTTTCTTGTCGACATCTAAGCGAAAAAGACGCGCAGTTACGTGTCTTTTCTGCTGAGTGATATCGTCAGTAGCTGTCTGTGTGACATATTGTCACCGATCCATAATCAACAAGAGGCTTAGGTTCTTCAGCTTCCCTTCCTAGGCAGTGCCTCACAAGAATCAATGCATTGCAGATTGAAAGTATTGGCTTTATTTTATTTGCAGAGGAATTCATCGGTTGTCTAAGCCGGTGAATGTACGCGGACACGAGTTCGCAAATAAATATTCGTAGACAGCTTGTCTAAGGGTCGCCGAAAAAATGGACTAAAGATTCCGACTGGATGCATGTTAATGCATGTATGCCCTGATTTAGCAAAAGCCAGTGTGTTCGTTTTTGAGAAAAGTGAGATTTTCACTGAACTTTGACAAATACTGGCTTTGCCAAAGCAGCGCAGATGTCTGCTTGTGAGGTTTAACTCATTCAGCCATCACACACCACAAGAAAACATGGATCGAGCATGATAGTTTAAGGATGGTGCCAGAATAGCTTGACGCCCATAGACGCCAAGCTATTCTGGCACCACCCTTTAACTATCATGCTCGATTTGTCTCAAGAATTTTAACACAGTCCTTTAGAGGGCAGCTTCAAAATTTGAGGATTTCGCTCCTGGGGTAGAATGTGTTAAATCCGGGCGTAATTAAGTGGCCTCGTTTTTTGGGGAAGCGCAGAAAAAAATCTTCTTTTTCGCAGTTTTCAATGCCTTTACTTTGTTCCTTCTTTTACACATGCAAAGCCAGATAGGTCGAAGTAGTGTTGGGAAGCTGCAGACAATCTCTGGAAAGGGATTTGTTTGTTTTTTTAGTTTGACAAAGCTGTTGGTGGAAAATGTTCTTACAGACACCTGGGTCGAGTTGCACGTAATTTTCAACAGCCATTACCTGCCTGCCATAGATCAAATGGATTTGTTTTGAGCTATTTTTAGCCACACGCAAAAATCCCGCTGCGATGCAGAGAGACAGTTAGCTGGCACCTGCTGACTTGGAAGTTTCCTGCAACTGGCGGGCAGTGGCGGCCTCTTCTCAGTTACATCGATCCACCATTTTATCAAACAATCAAATGTATATTATCAGCTATGTGCGCCATATTCTTTGTGCCGAAGGACATTAATATACTGAAGTGGAAGGAAAACATATAGTTCTGTAATACACGGCATCTACACTCCATTCACGATCAGCGTCGGACTGGAAGAGACACTTTTCTCTGTGTATCTCTCAGCCGGACCATTTCATCTGCATCTCAGGAGCCCGTGTGGCCGCGGGAGCTAACGAGAATGTTTTTTTTTTTTTGTTTTTTTTTTGGTGGAGATGGTTCACATTTACCTCCTCAGACAGATCCAGTTATCCACTTGTAAACTTATTTTTCGATTTAAATAGTTGATTACATCGCCGAAACATTACAGAGTTGAGAAGTTTCTCCAGAGGCTTATATTATAGGATGAACTGGACAAGTTTGCGAACTATTTGTATTGTGTAAGCCACCGTGATGTAGCCTTAGTCGCTGGTCGGCGTTTAACTCCAATATCTGATTAAACATCTAGCTGTCGGTAACGGTTTTTGTCGCGATGATTTTTGAAGGAATCATCGCGACAAAACCCGCTGAAGACAGCCAAATAAATAGGTGTAATCAGTTGCAAGTTTCCACACCCACTCAGCACGCAACAGGTCATGGGGCCGACGTCGGCCGCAGTCGGCCCGAAAACCTGTTGCTTGCTTGACCGAGAAGACAGGATGAAGGCGGAGTGAAAGAAGGGTGATTCTTCAATGCGAAAAGGGTGAGTGTGCGATTGCTGTCCTCCTGACCTTTGTCACGGAAAAACGAATTCATTTTATCTACAAAAGGGGTCCAGATTCTCATGATTCTCATCCTGCATGGGCTTGTAGGAATGTATGCATTTTCATAGCAGTGATCAACCTTAATTTATTCTGTGTTCCTCAAGATAGATAATCTGTCTGTCACTCCCTCTATGACCGCGTTTCGCAACAAACATCACCCAAACATCCAAAAATGAAATAAAATTAAATTAAAAAAAAACAACAACAAAACAAAAACATAGCATACAAACAAACAAACAAACAAACAAACGAACGTCGCCAAATAGCATAAATTGCAAAGATTCTAATGGAGTCTCATCATGCAGAGGCCTGTATGAATTTATGCATCTTCATGGCACTGAACAACCCTAATTTATTCCGTGTTCCTCAAGATTGGTCATCTGTTTTGCATTCCTTCTATGACTGTGTTTCGATCGCCCAAGAAAAAAACAACAACAAACAAACAACAAGACCCTACATCGACGGTCGGCATAGATTTTCATGAGCCCATGAAGGCTGCGTGATACTCATGAAAATGTGTGCCTCCTGATGTCAGTGATAATCGTTTGTATTTCTTGCCTTTGACAAGACATGTCACGGGTCGCGCAATCTTGAGCTAGTTATTGTCATGATAGACAACACGGAACCCGGTAGATCTACAAGAGGCTAGGATTCCCAGGGCCCAGTACGAGGCAGGTTATCGGGCTGAAGTAGGCAGCAGTGAACCCTCGCAATGTCGTGCGCGGGCCAGCTACATCCAACTTCAGCCCGATGGTCTTTGCGTACTGGAGAGCCCTTGAGGCCCACACAGCTCATATGAACCTTGGCCTCTTGTTTACTACGTTCATTGTAATCTTGTAATCTCGTTCCTGAGATCATTAAAAAGAAAGCCACATGTTCATATTTGAGAAAAGCGAGATTTTCATTGTATTACAATGTAAATCTCGCTTTTATCAAATATATACTGATATACTGTTGTTGTTTTTTGCGCTTTAACGGCTGAATAGAGGTTACTCCTAAATCAAAAGTTGAGTCAAACATTGCACGGACTTTCCGTGATTTCGCTCAGATAAGCTGCAGCGAATCTGTCCAAGAAAGCGCCTCGTTCACAATTTGAGGTACTTATCCAGATTGGCATACTTTAAATGGGCGCAAGCTACTGTCCTTTTTGTATATCTCACTATAAAGGGGCTCAGCCTGCTGTCTTTGGCCTGATTCTGTATTTAGGATTTAGCTTTGACTCTTATTTTGCCGTCATCACAACCGGTTGGCGTTGAAGACGAACGGGCACTTTCTTATGAGAAATCTAGAGGGGGGGGGAGAGAGAGAAGAGAGAGAGAGAGAGAGAGAGAGAGAGAGAGAGAGAGAGAGAGAGAGAGAGAGAGAGAGAGAGAAGGGGGAGAGGAGAGGGGGAGGGGGAGGAGGGTGGTGGAAAGGGGTAGGTCGTGTCATTGTTATTGTTTATGTTACGACATGTCAGTTCCTGTGGAGCGAAACCAAAGGCTATCTCGTCATCATGTCCATCGGACCGAAGTCGGCCGCAGTGGGCCCGCGCACGACTGTGGATTACACTAACACGACTGTGCGCTGACCCACTGCGGCCGACTTCGGCCCGATGGCCTTTTGCGTACTGGCAGTCTCCCTTACAGCTGCTATCAACACGATGCGTAGATTCTCATGGTTTTTTTCTGCGCATTTGGCAATTGACACTCACAGCTGCTTGAAAAGATACAGATTTTCGCATGAATTATCCTCTTCCCTGCCAGCAGACGCAAATTATATTTTTGAAGCCACGAGAAAATCAACACCAAATAACCTCATCCTCCCAAGCAACACGGAGATAAATGGGTCAAGAAAGAAGCACACCTTCTCATGAGCTCCCGCATCTGCGGAGGATCACGAGGTTCTTTGCCTCTTGGTTAGCGTTTGCATTTTTCTGCAATCAAGGAATTAAAATGCAGAGACTGAAGTCTGAGAGCTATGTGAATATAGGGTTTTTTTTCCTGTTCTAATTCGTGATATATAAGGCTCTATTATCAGAATTTGAATTCACACAATAAGACACTTACCGAATTATGCATGCAGAGTGGAGCGCTTTCGTCTTTTTGACGTCTCAAAATTCATGGAACTAATCTGAACTCGAACACGCGCCACGTGAGGATTAATATTGACGTCAATCCGGCCGCTATGAGGAGATTGACCCATCTGTCTCCGACACACGACAACAAGTTCTGGATCGACCGTGACAGTTCATGGGCGGTGCCAGAATAGCTTGGCGCCTAGAGGAAGGGCTTGAGGAGAGTAACCAATTTATCTCCGACACACGACAACAAATTCTCGATCGACCATGAAAGTTCAAGGGTGGTGCCAGAATAGCTTGGCGCCTAGTAGTGTAGTCGAGAGAGGAGAGGTCTCAAATTTGGAAGTTTGACTTCAGGGCCTAGAGGGTTAACGCTTTGAGGACATAATCCACATTGAAATCACGTACCAGGGAACTTTTTAAATTTGTTTTTGGTTAAATAGCATCCAACTCGCTACAGGGTATCAATACCCAATAATTTGCTCCCACATCATGGGTTTTTGTGTACCCTTGGGTCGTTCTCCTTTTCTCATGTGTTTTCTTATATTTTTTATTTCTTCGTGATTGTGGCTATCCTTTTTTTATTCGATTCCCATTAAACACTCAACAACACAAGAAATACTCAATAACTGGTTGACACTTGAAGAAAATTGTTCGGTAGTTTTTAATTTCTTTCTTTTGAAGCTTAATTGCAAAGATTATTTTAACTCCTTACCTCCCGGGGCAAGGCCAGCGCTACCCAACTGCAAGAGACATAAATCCTCATGAGCCCCCGCGAATGCGGGGGCTCATGAGGATGTATGTCACTTGTGAGTTTTTATGTTCTTTGTACCTATCTGTGTCCCACATATATCTGTGTTCTTCACGCGAATTTCGGTCAGTGTGCAGTCGCTTCAGACGCGAAATTCGTTATCGCTGGCAGCGAATGGGGTTATGCACAGCTTAGGCCTACACGTTGACGCTTGAAACACATGACAGATAAACACTCAGTGAAACTGTGAGCTTTTGCGTCTGAAACTTATAATGCATGTACATCAGTGTATGCATGCATTTGACATCGGAGCTCACAGCGTTTTTCTCAAATATCCCCGCAAAAAGCCACTTTTATGTACCAATCTTAGAACAAATATCATTCAGTAACAGTTGTCCTAATACCATTTACTATTAAGAAACTCGGACAATGTGTTATTTCTGCTGTACTGTCATTAAAAAAAAAAATCGGATTTTTTTTAAAAACTCATTCTACCTCAACACCGAAATCCTTAAATTTTGCCGTTGTCCTCTGAAGACTGCATTGCAGTGTAGGACACAGACCGACCATGATAGTTCAAGGGTGATGCCAGAATAGCTTGGCGCCCATAGGCGCCAAGCTATTCTGGCATCACCCTTGAACTATCATGGTCGATCCTTATCTTTATGTGGTGTGTGTCTGGGGTAGAATGAGTTAAATGACTGATTTTGCATCCCTAAATGTGCCCCAGATATATTTAAGCCCAGTGTAACAAAGGCCAATTTTCACGCGAATTGGTCTAGTAGTTTTCAAACCTTAAACAGCGCAGTCATACATGAAATCTGCATGCTTGATCTCGATACTGAAATCTGCGTGGGCTCTATTAAAATTTAGAGTATTGAACATGGCTTGTTGTTGTCTTTTCACCAAATTTTTATGACTGTAGAACAAAATCGACAAATCATAGGAGTTCAGTAGAAGATGTTCCATATTAGGTCAATTGTTCTTAAAGTGGTACAGAAAAGTGTTTCTTTGCGGAGATGGCGGCAAAAACGTTGCGCGCTCCGATGTCAAACGACCTACACATACAATCATCAGCTTGAAGGACCGTGCCTGGTTCTCTGTTTAGTTTTGCTCGATTTTTTTTAAGAGAGAGAGAGAGAGAGAGAGAGAGGGGCAATGTTGCATGGCACCTAGTACTCAATCCTGAAACAAATGTTTCATCATCACTATCCGCATCCTCTCTCTCTCTCTCTCTTTCTCCTCATTTTGTCTAAGATGTTACTTTCCACTAAAAGCTTCCCACTTATACTGTCTTGCTGAATTTGTTTTTCACGAACAGTCAGCGCCCGCGTGGTTTTCTTTACGGTTCTACTTAAAGTATTTGTCAGGTCCAAATCACGGGGACTTGGGTGGGGTTAGGTATTTTTTAGTTCCCAGGGTCACCCTGGTCAGCCCCACAGGGTGGGTTTTTCTCTCTATTCTGGGGCATGTGTTTCTGTCTACCCTTTGTCCATTCACCTGTATTTGCCTTTTTAAAACTCTCCCTACTGTCTGCACTGCCTGTAGCTCTTGATATTGGATGTGTGTTGCTAGATGGTCTTAGCTTTATTTAGGCCCCATGTGTTAGGTTTATTTAACGTATTTGACCGGTTGGCGACATAGATTCAATGTTCTGTTTAGTTTTTTTTTTTACAAGCAGTGCAGGCACGTCCTGAGAAAGCCTTGTTGCTGTCGGGACGTTAAGCAATGTACAATCAATCAAAAACCAAATCACGACATATTGACCGAACCTTGAAAAATCAAGGATGGTGCTTGATTGTCTTGGAGCCCGTAGGCGCCAAGCCAATCAGGCACTACCATTGAGCTGTCTCAGTTAGCCCGTCACCCACAGACGATCTTGAAAGCGAGAGGGAGATACACAAACTAACGGATGACAGACATTAGCCATCGTGATACAAACAACAGAGGCCGGAATCTGGTGTAATGGTTGCGTGCGAAGAGGCGATTGCACTAAACTCTGCTATGGGAGGGATGTGTGGACAAGATGAGTGCCGTTCTGGGATTTTTGACCTTACGGTTCTTGAGTCGTAAGGTAAAAAATCACAGACCAGCAATATTTTATCCGTAAGGTTCGAATAATAGAAGAACCCACATTTTTTTTTTTTTTTTGTTGTTGGGGGGGGGGGGGGGGGGGGGGGGGAGGGAAGCATTCAGTTTTCAGAGAGAGAGAAAAACAACCTGGCTTGAAAGCGGGCTAGAAACAGTAAACTAGTTGATGCATAGTTCTTTGTTTTAACTGCTTTGTTGTTTTCCGGTTTTTTCTTAACTCATTCGAGACGTGCCGCCTCCGGATACGCGGCATAAGCCGCGTATCCGTAGGCGGCACGTCTCGAATGAGTTAATTATTTTTCTTATCACTGTATTTGTCTATTCTTTTGTTCATTTCTACGCACACATCTTTGATGAACAGGGCACCATGTCGCAAGAGACACAAACTGCCATCACTTTGACGTTTTCTGGCAAAAGCCGCCATGCCCATTTCGAGAAATGGCGATAAAAATAAATAAAAATGAAAATCTCGCTTTCCTGCTTTCTCAAAAATGCTACTGGATTTTGCCCTATAACGGCAGAACTGACATAAATTCTCCACAAAGGCCGGCGACTGTGTTGTATTTGTCCTTTCGAAGCGCATTTCTTTCCTGCTTGGGATATCATTTGATAGAGTCTAGAAACCGGGGCGGTCCGTGGCGCAGCGGTAAAAGCGCCTGCCACCAATGCTAGAGATGCGAGGTTCGATACCCGGTTCCGGCGACGGACTTTTCTCCTCTAGTAAGTGTCACCGTTAATTCGGGCGGAGAGTCGGGGGTTCTTTCTCCGGGTACTCCGGCTCTTCCTCCCGCACGACTTTGGTATCAATTTCAGTCCACTTAATCAAATTTCATACATAAACGATTTGAATTTCCAAAACTTCAGTAGCTCGCCCATGCTTGAGCTTGCCCTTAGCACCATGTGAATGTTCTGTGTTTATGTACAGCGTGTGAGTGAATGCGCGTGATTCACGTGAGTGTGCTTGTTGGGTTCAGTTCGCGGCGGCGCTTTGAGCCGATTTTCAATTGGGATAAAGCGCCTATTTAATGTGCTGATTTACTTTTACATATGCTTTTGAAGCGGAAATGTTACGTCGCATTGTGAACTGACTTTTTAGTCGCATAATTATTCGCTTTTTTGCACCAGCACAGGACGGTCCGGCGACCATAGAATGCTGCTAGGGACAGGTTCTGACGTTGTGCTGACCGTTTCGTTGCAATGCCACGTGACAGTCAGTACTGCGGCGGAGCATACGTTGGCAGCGCGACCCAGTCACATGTAAGGCATGTGGCACCACGCCGTTTTGAAAACCATTATAATGGGAAACCTATATTAATTCAAGGTAAAACACTTTCAAAAGTCGTTGTATACATCATTGAAATTATACCTGACCTCTTGTTACTCAAAATATATCACTCGCGCTCAGTTCAGTCAAGTTGATTTTATCGGTCAAAGTGAGCACGATTTATTTATTGGGCGTAATAGTAGGTCAGACATAATTCAATATCTATATTTAATCCTTTGAGCTATCTTACTTGATCCGTCTTGCACGACTAATGCGTGATTGTAAATGTGAATGGAAAGGACGATAAGGAAAACGGCTATCTTTCACAAGTATTTAGGGAAATGTGTTAGGAAAGAAAACATTTATTCAATAGAAACTGGAAGCCGTTAGATGCCCGGGGAATATAGCTTTTCGCACATTGTTCGGGGATATGTTCAAAAACGAATGTTTTACCACGCAGCGCTGACAAAGACAAAGTGTATGCATCTGCAGTCTAACAGTTCCAAAGTGCTAATCACTCTTCCCTGAGGGTGAACTCCACGCATCTGCAGACAGATCCTCACGTGTCCTCACGGGTCGCTCAAGCGACTGAGGATCTATGCTTATTGTCTTGCCGAGAAACAACATATATATATATATATATATATATATATATATATATATATATATATATATATATATATATATATTATATATATATATATATATATATATGATAACCCTAAAAAGCCTTGACACAATAAGACAGGATGTGGATCAACCCATGCTAGTTCAGTCAAGGGTGATGTCGGAATAGCTTTGCGCCTTGTTACGTGGTAGTTGCAGTCGTAGTATGATACAATCACACCAGACGCACGAAACGTACGGTTCTTGTAAAGAAACTTCACTCAGCTGGAACTCGTCACACGTGGCACAAGGTTGTAGACCATATTGGAGTAACAGTTCCAACAATATTATAGTGCAGCGATGGAATCTCAGCACGTGACAATGCATCCACAAACGCATCCACTCACTGATATACTGTCTCTTCTACAATGCATCAACACTTTTGACACACTGTGTCTCTCATGTAGTGTACACACATATTTCCTAACACGCTCTTTTATACTATTACAGATTTCCAGAATAATCCAGCAAATTCGCACAACAAACCAATCAGAAAAGAAAACGTAACCAAAACTTATTAATATTCTCGACAAAAAACACTGTAGAAGAAGTTTCTACTAACGTCTAGGCGAATTCGATAAAACGTTGTGAAATGTAGCCGAATGACAACTTTGATGTCATATCTGAGGTCACTAGCATAATCGCGCCGTTTCGAGAACGTTCTAGGTCAAACGAGGTCGGACTTTAGCAAAAATGTAACGAAAAGACGCGTCATTTGAGCTACACATCGATTGCAAATCTCCAAGCAAAAGAAAATGAACCCTACCAAAAAGGTACGTAATTTTTATCCAAAATAACTCAAATGAATATCGGATCTTTTTTATGATTAACACACACATGCTCTCAAACTAGGCGCCAAGCTATTCCGACACCACCCTTGAAGTAGCATGGTTGATTCGTCGTGAGAATTTTGACGTCGACTGACCTCTGAAATTTTGAAAATTCCGTCTTTAACCCCTTCACTGCCGAGGAAATCTAAACACTATCTAATTGCAAGAGACACAGATCCGCCTGGACCCCCGAAGTTGCCGGAGCCAATGAGGATCTATGTCTCTTGCCGATATCAGTTTGCATCCATGTTCCTTGGATGATTGTGAATTTTGGTCGTTAAATAAACACTAAATAAACACAAATAGCAAAAATAAGATATGCGTCCAGTGGCAGGGAAGGGGTCAATGAGATAAACATAGATGTTCTAAGCCTCCCCTACCCTCCCCCTCCCGCCCGCACCCCCCCCCCTCCCACCGCCCGCAATCATCTTAAGGGGCTCATTGCATACTTTATCATTGTCTCTTGTTTATCTGTACGAGCTAGGACACATATCTGCCCCGTGAAGGCAAAAGACACTATGTCGATTTCTGTACTACAGTTTAAACAAGATGGGATGAACCATAACACACAAAGTCCCTTCTATATGAGAGCTGTCTTCGCTGTCAAGGGTCTCTACCTCATATGTCTTTGACTTGATTCTGATGTTGAAATATCTCCTTTTGAAAAAGCCTCACAGATGTGCCAATGCGTCATAGTGAACTCTATAAGAGGCGCGCGCAGTGCATGCGCGTCATTGGTTTGTAAAACGTCATTTTTCATGACGTTTTTTTTTTTGTTTTTACGTAATTTTATATTTAACGTGATACGAGTTTCGCTTTCGCTTCAAGACTGGCGAAAATGGTGACAAAACTAGAATTTCACGGTACAATTTCAGTCTTGCAATAATTTGTGTGAAATCAGGTTGACTTTACCTAGCTACATGCTATACTAAGTACACCTGCATGCTCTTCGGAAAGCAAAGACGTACCCAACGGAGAAAGAAACACGCTTTGAAAAGACAGTTACAACACAATTTATTTTTTATTTACAAAGAAGCACTCTTAGAAAAGATAGCAGTGTCAGGGGAGAGAAGTGTGCATGATCGACCAGTGATCATAGATCTACTGTGGCCAAAGCACAAAAAAAAAAAAGAGATAGGAAAGAGGGATGCGCTAAGAAAGTGACTGGAAGCAATGCATATGGAAGCCCCCCCCCCCCCCCTCCCCATCTCTTTTTTTGTGTGTGTGCTTTGGCCACAGTAGATCTATGATCACTGGTCGATCATGCACACTTCTCTCCCCTGACAGTGCTTTTACCTACTTTCCTTTGTAACCTTCCTAAAATATTAGCACTGGCAGTCTCCCCATTTCTTTTCATTTAGTACTACAATATCGACTGCAGCCCCTTCCCCCCTTTTGGTAGGTTCTCTTTTAGGGTGCATGAAAATTTAACTCTAGGTGGTGGCATGGATTGTATGCCCCTGCAGTCACCACAGTAAAATGTGGCTGTCATTGCAGGTAGGCAGATATTCCTGCCTCCACCAGCTGTCCACACCGGCTAAATATCTGTACCCCCCCCCCCCCTCTTGGGGGACCTAGATTTAAATTTCCATGCACTGAGTGGCTGGATCAGTGGGATATGCGATACGCCCCCCTTCGGGGGTGGGGGGCGGGGGTAGGGGGGGGGGGCTTCCATATGCATTGCTTCCAGTCACTTTCTTAGCGCACCCCTCTTTCCTATCTCTTTTTTTGTGTGTGTGCTTTGGCCACAGTAGATCTATGATCACTGGTCGATCATGCACACTTCTCTTCCCTGACAGTGCTATCTTTTCTAAGAGTGCTTCTTTGTAAATAAAAAAAATAGTGCTGACAGTGCTTTTACCTAATTTCCTTTGTAACCAAACATAGACAACATAAATAACAGATGGACCGAAGCTGCCTCGCGAGTCCAGCCACGCTTCGGTGTAACCCCGGCAAGATAACATGCTCACAAACAACGAAAACTAAGCCAGGTAACTTGCAAATGTAGTCACACTGCTGTGTGACCCCTGCTTGAGCGAACTGACTGCTGCTGACGTTCGACAGCGTCGTTATGAAAGATGTTATTCCGCCTGAAACGTGCTGTAATCCGTAATGAGAAATATGGGAGGAATAAGGGTTGACTACCGACAGGCATTACCCGGCAATGGAAGGTACATGTATCAGCAAGTTCGGATGCACTCAGGCTATTACAGTGCAATGAAGTACTCATAAATATAGATATTATACACAATAAGGCAAACGTACATGAAAGACAGTACATGATTTTCATACTGCAGAAATACTATACGCCAAAATAATAATGTGTATGCACTTCATGTAGTATCCGACCATGACACAAGTGGGTGTTTGTTCCTCAACACGAGTCAGTAACTGCTCTCTCTCTCTCTCTCTGTTTCCCTGCACCACCTGCTGGGCGGTGGCTTGAGTAATCGCAAGTCTACAGAAGGGTGGTGGTGGTTTGTGGGTTGTCAAATGCTGACAGTTCACCAGGAGGTTCTATTCTAAAGGTTTAACTCATTCTACCCCAGACGCACCACGGATCGACCATGATAGTTCAAGGGTGTTGCCAGAATATCTTGGCGCCTATGGGCGCCAAGCTATTCTGACATCGCCCTTGAACTATCATGGTCGATCTGTGTCCTGCACTGCAAAGCAGTCTTCAGAGGACAACGGCAAAATTTAAGGATTTCGTTGTTGGGGTAAAATGAGTTAAAAAGCAAGCCAAGGCATGAATATAGCAGACCGCAGTGTCTTGCACGGCAGAGGGAGCTCAACTGACCAACATTTCGCAACCAGCATACTAATACTCTGGCATTGAACGACAGCCTCACTGTCCCTGTCTTGTAGATGGTCGGTTAGGCGACTTCGTCCCTACACGCGCTATAGCTCACTATCGTTATAGCTCAGTCAATATCCCACTTTCGCCATCGTCTGCGATGCCACGGACCCTGCAGGTGTGCTCAATACCCGAGTCCGCTACAACACGTGCGCGCTCCTAAACACCTAAACACGCAAGTGCCTAACCACTACTGAATTGCAGCCTCATCCTCTCAGTTCATCTCAAGCAGGCAATAGGTTAGGTCAATTTTATAAATTTGTCATAGCAAGACAAGCTGTAAATGCAAGACCCTGTTCATGCAATGTCGTAATGCACTCGCGACTTGAGTATCCTGGATACGATGCAATAATCTACAGAAGGGGAGCGGGGGTCATGGCGAGGGGACTTCAGCAAATACAAGGTGGTGGTGGGGAGGTGGTGGGTAGAAAATTGTATGTAAGCTGTTTGACCGCGGCTCACTGATCTACGTCCTCGTCTGCGTGGTACATTGGACCAAGGTCTGTGAGCGGACCAGCTTCCCGCGTGACTAATATTTATCAGAGCGACTGACCAAAGTGAGACAATGACAATGACAATGATTTTTTATTTTACAGTGAAGAATCTTCACTTAGGGCGGCCCTAACCAGCGCGCTTGGTCCCGGCGGCTTGCGTGGCTAGCGTGCCCTAGAAGAATTGCTTAAGTTCTGGTCACTCAGTGGACATGTGTGACAGTCCAGCGCTCGGCCGGCTACTGTGTATTGCAGGTGTTTCATTGAGTTGGGCGCTAACCGTGCCAATGACTCAACCTCCTACTATGCCGTAACACATGTACACCAGCATTTTAATCTTACGATACAATTTTATTTTATCCCACACTTCAAACTGAAAACACCGTTATCATTTTTCTATTTAAATTTATTTATAGCACATCAATATCATATTGTGTCAGCAACCATATCAATCAGTGAATTTAATCCATAGTTAGTATAAATGCACAAATCAGCCAACAATAGGTTTGGGCACGTTCACATCACATCAGTTGATAGTTAGTTATTTAGGTTTAAACGCCGAGCGGGCACCTAAGTCCATCTCACGGCGGTCACGTTACAGCAGATATCATGAACCACAAGAAAAATGTTCCAGAGTCAAGCAAAGTCTCGGTGGTTTGGTGGGTGAACATGCCCAGCGTTCACTAACAGAGCTTAGTGAAGGTACCCCAGAAAAACTGCCCTTCAGCCATATGCATGTCCGTGTTGAATGAAGAGGTATCACAACTACCCTGCACTGGGTTTCTGCTTGGAAAGCGTCACACTGAATTAGTTTCACAACATGCACACATTACGCAGACTTGCTGCGGCAGCAGTGGCATGAAGTGAGGAACTGTCCGTGAGTACTTGGAATAGTTGTTATCCTATTCTCGGCACTCCATCTGATTGATGCACTGTTATTAAACGGACCTATCCTGTTATACTAGCACCATCACGACCACATTCTGCTAGTTTTCATTCCATCATGATGTGTCCTGTAGTAACAATACCAATGGAGCATCCTTGTATGACAGTACTCGTTACCTCGATACACGAGTCCATTGGAGATTATACGCTGTTCTGTTGCACAATGAACATATGTCGATATCAGTCTTGCAGTCTATACTTGTTCACGCAGACTGTCGTATAATTCGCTTGTCATCACGTAAACTGTCCCGGCAACCAGTGAACACAATGTTGTCCCGGTTTGCGTCGTTTGAGGTACGCCTTCACACCAGCATGTGGATCAGTGGCACTGGAAAACTTGAACGAGGGCTTGGCCTTCTTTGCTGACATTTTGCCACAGCAATAGTAGAAAACACTAGTTAAGTAACTTCATGACATAACCAAAGCGTCGCATCTTTCGTACACAGGAAAAACTCTATTGCTATTGAAGTAGATATGTATCATTGTTTGATTTGTTCCTTTTTATTTCATAGCTTTCTAATTTATCATGTCAGTAATTAATCATTAAGATCGGTAACGTCATGATGCATCATGTATAAAGAAATGAACTCTTATCTTCATAATGTTCCTATCGTCAAGCGTCTGCCCTGGGTTGCGGCGATGTTCGGTGACAGTCTCACGGCAACATCAGCAGAGTAGACCTGTATACCCTGGGGCGTTTCACGTTGCGATATGTGTGATGTCACAGTAAGAAAGTCATTATTGTAGAGTTGCCAGAAGAAAGCAAAATTGTTTCTCCGAATGAAACTGTGGTTCTTGGCATACATTAGAACCAACTGCAGCCATATGTAGAAAATTGCATGTAAGCTGTTTGACCGCGGGTCACTAAAGGCTTCCCTACACGGAGAAACGAAATGCACAAGAAACGAAACATTTTCATTGCATCGAAATGCCTTCTCCGCACACGCAGAAACGCGGTGAAAATTCATTTCGATTGGTACACAGGGGAAGTAACTCTTCACTGACACATGCTCTGGTTTGTATCGGTGGACATCGGGTCATGTTTCTGACTACTGACGCTTAAAAACTAAACATATTATAATACATGTGTGCCTTCACTTAAACAATTAAAGTGAATTGCCGACCACATCGAATAAATGTAAGCGCTTTTGAATGCGTAAACAGGGTTGGTTCAAGTGAATCGAGGATGCCGCCATCTTGTAGGCGGCTTCGCAGAGCAGCCGATGAAAGTGGGGTTCAGAAAACTGACCTAACATCATATTTTGGTGGTACTTTAGTGATGATACTTGATAGATTCCATTTCGAAAATGATTTCTCCGCTTAAATCTTACAGAATCGTGCGTCGCATCGCGCAATTCTAGCCATAATAGACCTGTTCACGCAGACTGTAGTAGATGTAGCAACGGCAAGTTTGAAAACTGGTCTTGTTACCAATAACTTCTACCGTTGGAAAATAAAGGTTCATTGTTCATTGTTCATTGTTCATTGTTCATTGACTCCACGGCATCGCTTTACCGTTGCTATCTTCCTTGTGTGGGCTTGAATGACGTCAGATTGGGGTGTGACCGAGCGGACGACGCTGATTGGGCGACGGGTAGAAATGTTTCGGCGAAATGTTTCGCGAATAGAGACAGGTTCTATTTCGTGAAATGTGTCGTTTCGCATTTCGTGAAACGGTGAAATGTTGGAGAAATGTCTGAAATGCGGACATTTCGACGAAATGTTTCGTTTCGTTTCTCCGTGTGAGGAGCCTTAATCTACCTCATCTGCGTGGTATATTGGACCAAGGCTAGGTACTGGTCTGTGAGCGGACCAGCTTCTCGCGTGATTTATCAGAGCGACTGACCAAAGTGAGAGGGCCACTTAGGGCCCTAACCAGCGCGCTTGGCCCCGGCGGCTTGCGTGGCTCGCGTGTCCTAGAAGAATTGCGTAAGTTCTCGTCACTCAGTGGACATGACAGTCCAGCGCTCGGCGGGCTACTGTGTATTGCAGGTGTTAAAGTGAGTTGGGCGCTAACCGTGCCTCGACTCAACCTCCTACTATGCCGTAACACATGTACATCAGCGTTATTCGTGTGGTATAAACAACATTTTAATCTTACGATACAATTTTAAACTATATCGGGTCACCTGAATGTTCTTCTGAAAGCGCGACGATGTGTGTGTGTATGTGTGCGTGTTAGTGCGTGCATGCGCGCGCGCTCCAAACATCTCCAAGAGACATATATCCTCATGCGCTCTCCGGGCGCATGAGGATCTATGCCTCTTGGAGACGCGCGCATCTGTGTGTGTGTGTGTGTGTGTGTGTGTGTGTGTGTGTGTGTGTGTGTGTATGTGTGTGTGTGTGTGTGTGTGTGAGAGAGAGAGAGAGAGAGAGAGAGAGAGAGAGAGAGAGAGAGAGAGAATTACGTCATATTTAGAGTATTATGTCAATGTCTGCGTGGTGACGGAGTTGCCTTTTTACGTCACCGCCACTGTCTGACTTTCTCTAGAAGTCAAGGTTTTTTACTGTTTTATTTATTTTCTGAAAAAAAAATAATTTTTACAATTTGAAAGGATACAAAGCTCGCTAACGTACTCACCCAATGTCTTTCTCCAAACTATCTATATCCAAAATTTCAAGTAAATATGACACAAATTACGGCCTCTAATCGGGGTCAACCGACTTCCTATAAACGGTTGTTTATGTCTTAAATGAGACATTCAATTACAGTATGCTCGGAGGCTCTCTTAGCAACCCCCTTACGAAAGTATTTCGCCAAGTTTCAAGCTTGTGTGTACAGAAAAATCGGAGATTCTCTTGTTTACATACACACGCACACACATACATACATACATACATACATCGATTTGGCAGGCACTAAGTGACTTCTTGAGACAGACGTACATACATACATACATACATACGCACACTCACTGCGCTTCGCGCCAAATGTACGTTCTGCAGCGAGGTTAGCGTAACTAGACATGAGTGTGAGAGGTTTAGGCCTGCCCGCCTTTGACATCATGGGCATGCTATTAAATTCGTCTCACCACGACCCGTCCAAAAATTTTCCTTCTATAAATAGAAGGGACTTAAAAATGCGCTTACTGTTTTCCATCTTGAAAGGGCAAGCATTCTTTGTGTTGGTGTGTCATGAAGCTAGCGTAATGCCTCTTTACAAGCTGCTGCAAACTTGTTCTTCAAAATGACGGGGAAGTGAGGTGGGGGTGTGGGATACATGGGACGCAGTAAAGCAAAAGGTCCTCGGGCCGACGTCGGCTTTTGCTAGCCCGCGCACGGCCGTGCGCGGGCCAGGTAAAGCCGACTTCGCCTCGAGGATCTGTTATTTACTCGATGGGAAAATGGCATGGCATGGCATGGCACTCAGAAAACATCTTGCTGTCGATAGCGCGTATTATAGAGATGATTCATGCAGGAATAATTTCAAAAAGGGCATTCGAAATCCATAGGGTTATCTCTGATTTGTTGTCTTGTCGACAGATTGGGGGCATGGGTAAGGTGGGATGTGGTGGTGGGGGAGGGGGAGGGGGTTCACGGTGTAGAATCACTCAGTGCAGAATGTGCGTGATGCGTAAACTAGTAAACCAGGAAGTATCGTTATCCAATCCAAAAAGGTAGCGTGAAAATGCAATGAAAATCGCCCCCCCCCCCCCCCCCCCCCCCCCGAAAAAAAACCCCAAAAAAACCAACAAAAAAAAACACACAAAAAACATGCTTAGAAAGGACAACTACAACACCATTTTTTAAACAAAGTGTCTTGTAATTGTCCTTTCTAACCCTTCTAAGCGTCTTTTCTTTCTTTTTCTTTTGTTTCTTTTTTTTTTTTCCATTTTTTTTTTTTTGGTGTGTGTATGTGTGTGTGTGTGTGTGTGGGGGGGGGGGGGGATTCTTTTTTCAAGTAGCATTTTAATATTTACGGCAGAGTCGAAAATTGAAAAAAAAAAAGTTAAACGATTTAGAAATGTTAACAAAATTTCTGGACATGCTAATTTCGGTCTTCACATTTTCATATTTATGATAATATTTTTAGGTTAACTAATTCAGCCCCAACACGCCACAGCAAGACATGGATCGAGCATAACATTTCAAGGGTGGTGCCAGAATAGCTTGGCGCCCATAGGCTGTAATACAGTCCTTCAAGGGGCATTTTCGAAATTTGGGGATTTTGGTCCTGGGGTAGAATGTCTTAATACGTAGGCCGTGTGTAAAATACGTGCAGGGATAAATTCGTCCCCACCCAACCATTCGGTTGATGGTGGGTTAGTTAGTTCGGAGTTTAACGTCCACAGCACCGAAGTGATTATGGACGGCCCTTACGGGCGGGTTATGGGGGGCAAGGAAATCTATTGCCTATGGAATACGATCTGAACACTGATCAACTCGGGCGCACTCCAATTGTGCCACTTTGATTTACCAGGACCTTTCAGCGGACATGCTATTGAACAAGCCCGTCTTTTCCGCCTGGATTGCGAGTCCAGCTACCGGGGCTACCGAACCCACGTCCCGGCGATTCCCTTCGCTCTCCTGCTCCGACGCTTATTCGCCTAAGCTATTTCGGACTTTAGCCATTCGGTTGAGCTTACTCCCTGAATTTAAGCTTGGGAACGACGGCAACTAATTCAGTCTGTGCGCCTGTACCCTGTCTTTGGCCGTCGGCAAACAAGGTTTCATTTCTAAATCCAGTGGGTCTGCTGTACGCTGAAAACAAAGGGAGCTTGCTTGTTGTCAGATCACTCGCGACCGTGGAGACAGACGGCCATCGATTCCCGAGGCTCAGACGACCATCTGGGAACGCATGCCTTTCCCATCGAGTAAATAACAGGTCCTCGGGCCTACGTCGGCTTTAGCTGACTCTTGCGCGGGCCAGCTAAAGCCGACGTCGACCCGAGGACCTTTTGCCTTACTGCGGCTCCCAATCGCTTACTTACTCTGCTGATCATATGCGCAGACGACGCTCTTTAGGTAACAATCGATCACGGTTTAAAACAGGGACTTTAAGACAGCCTGATTCATATGTGGCCGAGCTCTGTTCGCAGGAGGCACGGATTCTCGTGAGTCCCTGCTGCTGCAGGAGCTCGAGAGGATCTATGCCTCTTTCGGATGAAAAGAGCTGCCTAACGGAGGCTGTTAAGAATGCTTGATTAGCCCCCAGACACATTTGACACCGGACTTTGCATGCTTACGTTGCATTGGCGTCAAATGTTACTTGCAGCCACTCTAAACCGGTGTTTTCGTTTCACTTTTCTTTCTTTTTTTTTTTTCTTTTGTTTTTACTTAAGGCGAGCTAGGACACTTCAGCGCATTTGTTTTGGTTTTATGGACATATCTTTTAGTGTATATCATTAGAATCAGTATTTGTCTCTCCTGAACGCTCCGACGTGCTCATTTAGTCAGGTATGCTCACTGTTGCCATGGCAACGAACACTAAGTGACCGTTACACCTGGTTGCTAAGGAAATAAACTTTCAGCTACCGTTGATGCTTCTGAAAAGTCAAATTTGGTCAAAATATCAACTGATATCATCATTACGGAATGTCAATGCTAATTTTGAATATCTTACCTGGTTTTGAAGATTTTTTTAAAAATATGAATGTTCTGGTTTTGGCCAAGGGAAGCTATTCATAACTCCCAAACTAAGCTAAAATTAAACAATCGGCATTGATATTCCATAATAAACCCATTTGTGAGCTTGCGTGTAAAATTTCACTATTATCTGACAAGTACATTTTCAGATATTTGTTTCCTCAGTATGTACCACCCACCAAAATTACAATTTTGAGAAAACCGCAAAAACAAGTTTCAGCAATGTGCCGTTTTTTCCCCAGCATTCACAGCTCTAATATGTCACCTGAAATCGTTGACTTATGATGTTTTTCACACGATAAAACCTTTATGCAGTGTAGACATGCAAACTTTCCTGAAACCCTGTGTGTATTATGACTTACACCCCGATGCTTTAGTTTTGGATGCTTAGTGAGTATTACTTGTTGTACTCGGCCTGCACACTTATTGCGTCCAGTTTGTTAGTAAGCACTAATGTCACAACTGCTTGGTGACAGTAAGCCATTTTAACAGCATTCTAAATTGTTAGGATCACCAAGCAAACCCAGGTGGATTAGGTATTGTGAAAAAACTTCTGCCCTTCATTACCGACATCATCAACGCATCTCTAGAAAACGGCTCCGTCCCCGATATCTTCAAGTCCGCCATCGTCCGTCCTCTCCTAAAAAAACACAACCTCGACCCAAACAAACTCACGAACTATCGCCCAGTCTCCAATCTCTCTTTCCTGTCCAAGCTTCTTGAGAAGGTTGTTCTCAACCAGCTCAACCTCCACCTCACCGACAACAACCTCCTCAGTCCATTCCAGTCTGCCTATCGCAAACATCACAGCACTGAAACAGCCCTTCTACATATCTTAAACGATCTGCTTCTCTCCACCGACTCGGGCAACATCTCTCTTCTTACACTACTCGATCTCTCTGCCGCCTTTGACACTATAGACCACTCTATCCTCCTCCACCGACTCCACCACTCCTTTGGCATCACTGATTCTGCTCACTCCTGGTTTCTCTCCTACCTCTCCGACAGACAGCAGTCCGTCACCATCAACGGCGTCTCTTCCAACCCAGTCACGCTCTCCTGCGGAGTCCCACAGGGGTCCGTCCTGGGCCCGGTCCTTTTCACACTCTACACCTCTCCTCTGTCCAACATCATCCAGTCTCACCGCATACACCACCACCTCTACGCTGACGACTCACAACTGCTAGACAAAGACAAACTCGACAACACTCAGCCACTACTGACTCGCACGGCTGACTGCTACGAAGACGTGAAAAACTGGATGACAGCAAACAAGCTAAAACTGAACGACGACAAAACGGAAGCCATGCTGGTAGGCACTCGCCAGAAACTCTCCCAGCTCCCTCCCTCTCTCCACCTTCAACTCGATAGCACCCCCATCTCCCTCTCTGACTCGGCCAAGAACCTCGGCGTTATCCTCGATTCCTCTCTGTCCATGACCAGCTTCGTTTCCGCCACGGCCCAGGCATGTTATTTCCACCTCCGCCGCATCAGTCAGATCAGAAAATACCTCACTACCGAAGCTGCCACCAAACTTGCTGTCTCTCTTATCTTATCTCGCATCGACTACTGCAACTCTCTACTTTCCGGCCTCCCTCACTCCACCATTTTCACTCTCCAACGCGTTCAGAACAATGCTGCCCGCCTCGTCCTCAGAAAGAAAAAATCCGACCACGTCACACCCCTGCTCAAACTCCTTCACTGGCTCCCCATCCCCCAACGCATCCAATACAAAATCCTGTCTCTCTGCTACAAATCCCTGAACAACTGCGCTCCTGCCTATCTCTCCAACTTACTTCACCCCTACACACCTTCCCGCTCCCTCCGCTCTGCCTCTGACCCTCTCCGCCTCCACATCCCTCGCACCAAACTTAACACTTTCGGCCCCTGCTCCTTCTCCGCCTACGGTCCATCCACCTGGAACACTCTCCCACACTCTCTCCGTCAGAAACACTCTCTCTCCTCCTTCCAGTCCGCCCTTAAAACTCACCTCTTTCAACAGTTTTAGCACTATATCACCACACTCCCCACCCCAAGCTGACCGTCGTAATGTATTCCACTGTTTGTGGTACGCAAGTCATTGTCTAAAGCGTGCGCATGCGTGCGCGAGTTGTGAGTGCGCGCTTAGAGTTATAATTATTATAAGATAAGCGCATTATAAATACCGTAATTATTTATTATTATTATTATTAATCAACGTTACCTCGTGTAGACACAATGATGCACTATTGAAGCACCCGAGAGCCTGTTTGTTTTCCACTGTTTATGCTTCACGCAGACAACTGGTATTCAGACAGAATGTATGTTAGATGTAAGCAGAAGGTTGGTACACTACAGTAATTGGCAATATTTGTCAAGGTCCATACTCAGATGTAGGTGCACTTGTAAAAGTGTGGCTTACTGGTGAAAACCAATCTGTCCGGGCTGTTTTGTCGTTGTAAGAGTATATGTGTGTGTTTACTGTGGCAGCAGATGACGTTGGGCTTTTTCACCACAGGAAAAAAATCCATTTCTATCATTGTTCAACATTCCTAAAAGTCGGAAGGGTAATCCAAGGGTAAATATACATGAACACTTGTCTCACGAGTTTACATTTATGGCTTTCTTGTGTTTCAGCATATACACATTATGCTTGTACATCCATGCAGTTTACACAAACTGTTAATGCTAATATCTTCTGTTGAAGACGGAAAAATGGTTTAGAGATCTGTCAGCTTTGAGGAGTAGTGCTGTTCCTAAAGTATCAGAAGCTGCAATCTAGTTTGTTACATGCCCCTGCACTGTGTTCATTGCAGTCGTTACATTACTTGAAATAGGAGAGACTGAATTCGTAATGAAAACATCATGATTTACCACAAGTAAATAAAAGCATTTAAACATCTTGTATGTCTGACAATATATAAATCGGTTAGTTCATGAAACGCGCATACAGCTTTTAAAAAAAAACAGCAGCCTGTTAACATCACACCTAATACACACCCATTTTGCATGCTCCTGGTGATTGCTGTGGAAGATGTAAAACACATAGCATACTAATGAGACTGCATATTATAATTCGGACCATACTTGTTTACTGCAGAATCACACCTACACCGTCACAATGACAGCTGCATCTTGCCTGAGTTCAGAACTTTCACAGTACACTTTGTAGCCTCTTTGACCAAGGGAAACAAATACGTGTATGATGTACATTGATCTTTTTACGATGGAAAATCATATAATTAAGTGTTTGCTTGTGCATATGATGTTGGACTATCATTCCTGCAAACAAGTTTTGGGTGACATTTATGCGGGAGGTGGTACTGCCGAAATCCCAACACTTTCTCGCTACGAAAGGACCTGTGCACAATGTTCATTATCGTTATCAAGCACATCTGTGTTTCCTTGAGCTGGCAAATTTCTTTCACGTATGCATACGTATCGTCAGTAGTGATCAGAGCGTCTCACAATGAATGTACAAATGGTTTCTGATCAGACCGAAATATTCAGATGTTACAACAGGCGAAAGACGTGAGATTCCTGAATCTAAATCGTTCAGATCTACAGTGCTCTATCGAGCGCTGAATGCCGAATTTCGGATTTCTATGAATGCACACTTCTGCTCCGAGGTCAAGTTCACAAACAAATCATAAACAATCTTTGATCTCGCCCTTTATATCTTTGATATTTGCACGTTATGCTTTGCAAAATCGTTAGAGCACCTACCTGCGAAAATCCGCGGTCCTTTCTAAACGACTCGCAGCTGCAGATAATGATTGTGCCTATTTTGGACACGGGCAGTTACGTTTTCCTGTATATTACGATCATACACTTCTTCAGTCTCACTCTGTCTGACACATTGACTAGATTCCTCTGCGGATTTATTTAAAAACAACGCGTTTTAGCTTGTAATCCGTCAATAAAACATACTTGCAAGGTGGGAGTTGTATCCGACACGAAGATAGCCGAATAGACTCGGAATTATACATTTGAACCAATCAGAGATACACATTTATGTGGCGCTCCTGATCGAAATCGTCATAAGACCAAATTTTGAAGTTATCGACAAATTCCTAGGTTTGCCTCTGGCATTTTTTTTTTTTTTTTTTTTTTTTTTTGGCCGTTGATTGTTCGTTTATTAGGATAGGGTGAAAAACAAATTACTGCAAGGAAGAGAAGTGGCTTTTAAACGACATAACTTGTTTCAATGCGGTAAGAAGAATGTGTGCTTTGACCAGGTTCGAAGGTAGGCAAAATGCACATATTTTTGAGGGGGAAAAAAATGTACACAAGCTCCGGGTACTTTGTTTAATTAACATGTATGGGTGTTCGATAAAAGCTCTGAGGAAAAGGAGTATGTTTTCGCATAGAGGACACTCAGAACTTGCTAAAAATCCGGAAAACCCAGAACTGCCAACGTGACAGGTTTTTTTCACATTGGAAGTGTCCTAGCTCGCCTTAAGACTGAAAGCGTTGTAAAGCTGCACATGCACTGTACCGGCAAAAAAAACCCCACAAAACAACATTTAACACAATTGCTATGTTTTAAAGTCAAACCAGTTGTCGAAATTGATCAGTACGCAGGGTTTCCTGTCTTCGCCACAGAGTATGTCACCTCACGTATATGTGGCTAACACGCTTTGTGAATGTCGTTGAGATTAAACTTTTCTGCTGTAAGAGATTGCTGGGTTGGAACAGTTTAAAAGCTAAAAGTTAAGTTTTGAAACGCGTAACTGGAAATTATTCCTTCCATTAGAGGAACAGTTGACTGATTGTACTTTGTAACGTCAACTACAAAAACGTACTCATGATGTATGGAACAGTTTGACTCAGCAAGAGACATAGATTCTCATGAGACCCTGCAGTTGCAGGGGCCCGTGAAAATTCATGCCTCATGTTCTTGGGACTTGTCTGTCTCATAATCAGTCAACTCCTTCGCTGCAAGAGACATAGAGACATTCAACTGCAGGAGACATAGATCCTCATGTGTCTCCGCGACTGCGTGGAGTCATGAGGATCTATGACTCTTGCTGAGTCCAAATTTGTATCCATGTTTCTTGGACGGTGTGGCTTTTGGTCGTTGAATGAACACACATTTAAGAAACATGAATGTACGTAGAGTGGCAAGGAAGGGGTTAAGTCCGTGCTAGGTCCGGCTGCTTTGCCCGTAACCTGCACACGTATCTCGCAGAGATTAGCAGAAATGTCTCTTCTAGCCTGAGACACGTCTCGGTAAGTGAAAGGTCTTAGGGCAGGCATCTGCTGTCGTTGGCCCGCGCACGTAAGTGCGCGGGCCAACGACGGCAGCTGCCTGCCAGAGGACCTTTCGCCACTTGGGTTATCTTAATGCCCGCGTGAACTCGGGACCGGTCTGGCCGAACCTGCCGATGGAGTCAGGACAGATTTATGGGCGACGGTGCGGAAAATGATGTGAATATCGAGCTGGAAAGGCACTCTGTGTGTGTGTGTTTGTGTGTGTGTGTGTGTGTGTGTGTGTGTGTGTGTGTGTGTGTGTGTGTGTGTGTGTGTGTGTGTGTGTGTGTGTGTGTGTGTGTGTGCCGAGTGTGTGTGTGTGTGTGTGTTTGTGTGTGTGTCAGCGCGCGCTCGCGCGTGTGTGAGTGCGTAGGTGGATGTGTTTTAATCATAGAAGCATCTGGAGCGCACTGTCTGGAAAACTAGAATAGCCCAAGGATACGTACGTTGTGTCTAGTCATTTTTAGTGAAGTTGCACATACAAACGACTCCCAACTACGAACCAGAGCGATGTCATGGCGTATAACTAGTGTGTACCCGAAGAATAGACAGCATTCCAAACATGTCCAAGAGGCATAGACCCTTTCGGGCCCTCCATCTTGGAGATGTTTGGAGTGTTTGGTTATCTTCCATGACTTCGCTCTAGTTCGTTCTTGGTAGTCGTTCATAGCAATCTCAGCGCCTAGACACTAAGCTTAACCCGTATCATTCGGCCGAAAACACCAGTGTGTGAAATTAGTTTGACTAAAATAGTTCAAGGGTAGTGCCAGAATAGCTTGGCGCCTAGAGGCGCCAAGCTATTCTGGCACTACCCTTAAACTAATGCAGTTGGTCTATATCCTTATCTGTAAGTACTATAATGTAGCTTGCATATGGCAGTGTACAAATTTGAAGCTTTTAGCCTCAGTATGATATGGGGTTAACATGCATCTGTACTCACGAGTTAGCTGTCTTTATCGACTTTAATTATTCATCATGTGCGTTTGTCTGTCTTTATAAACGATTGCTTAATTACGTACTCGTAGAATACCTATTTTGATGACTGTGCCTCAGAATCTGTGCAATTTTTGTTGGTCTTTAAAAAGATATTATTTAGATTCACATATAAAATGTTCAAGCACAGTAAAAGTAAACCATATTTTTGTCTGTGTGCATAAGACTAACTGAAGTGATTCCGATGCGTGGCGCAGTGGTCAAAGCGTCTGCCACCGATGCTAAAGGTGCAAGGTTCGTGATACCCGGTTTCGGCGTCGGCCTTTGCTCCTCTAGTAAGTGCACAGTTAATTCGGACGAATCGTCGGGGGATCTTTCTCCGGGTACTCCGGCTCTTCCTCCCCCTCCACTTTGGTATCGGTTTCAGACCACTTAATAAATTTCAAATACAAACGATCGAAATTTCCGAAACCCCAAGAGCTGAGGTGACCATTCGCACCACAGTGAATGTCCTGTGTTTGTCTTGCACTGTGTTTGTCCTCAAAGTGAATGCGTGTGTTTCACGTGAGCATGCGTCTTGGGTTCAGTTCGCGGTACTTTGAGCCGATTCACAGAATTTCTGCCGCCGGCCTGATAATGTTTTGCGCGCGTACTGGGTACTCGGCAGGTTGGTCAAACCCGATCAGTAGTGAGGGAGGCCGAAATTGGTCTACACTTAAGTCTCCCAAAGGTCGAACATTGTAATCTATCTTGGGTGCACAGACAAATTCTGTCTGCAACCCCAGTAGCAAAACGTCTTCAGGCTCACCGACGACCGCAGTGGGCCCGCGCACAGCCGTGCACAGGCCCACTGCGGCGGTCGTGGGCCCGAGGATCTTTGCTTCCTGTCTGGGTCTACTCAATAAGTTGTGAGAGAGGTCGGCTACTGTTGCATCTGCACCTGGTTCCACTCACAAGCTTTGCGGTGAAATCCATTGTCGGAATCACTACTGCCAGGCCAGACGGCTTACAGTGGAAGTCAGAGTTTCCGTCGAAAAATTAAGTGCTAAGGCACGAAATCGTTTTGTTTTGTAGTATTAAATTTCGGGGTGAGTGAGATGGCCTGTTTCCGCTAAGTTTGCCTCGGTTTACTTTTTCGAAATAACTTTTTACCAAGACATGAAAAATACAAAGTGATCATCAAACTTGGACCTTAATTGTTTTAGTTTGATTGGCCTCAAAACCAACGACATGGAGATTACCCGTTTATATATATATATATATATATATATATATATATATATATATATATATATATATATATATATATATTATATATATATATATATATATATATATATATATATATATATATATATATATATATATATATAACTCACATCCAAGATGCGTTACAAAGAGGGCTACAAGGACTGGTCGTGTGACTTAGAGATGAAAACAAATAAATTAGATATATATATTATAAGTTATAGGTAGCAGGGGCCCGTTTGCTACACGGACCCTTGTCTGCCTGAGGGAGATCAAAGGAACCATTGTACCTGTCGAAGGCCTACAAGGGTCCGTGCAGCAAGCCCCTGCTACCAATAACGTATTTGTTTTCCTTCCTCCACTATTTCGTAAAAGAAAACATGAAGACATCTTCCGACCTGGATCACGCCAGACATGACTGACGTCAAAAGAATATACATTTATACATAATAGACTTCTGACGTAATTTAAAATATTATATATATATATATATATATATATATATATATATATATATATATATATATATATATATATATATATATATATATATATATATATATATATTATATATATATATATATATATATATATATATATATATATATATATATATATATATATATTTGTTTGCGCTCTACTGGCGGTGCTACCAGTAAATTCTGGAGGCGGCTTCTAGTACATGCGTTGTGTTTGCAATTTCAGGTTACACCGTATGCCTACCTGAAGAGCCCCCCTTGGGGCTAAACCGGTCGTAGGCGGCAACAATTTTAAATCTACTCAGCAGGTCCAATATCTGTTTGGGAATATTTTCTAGCATACCCCCTTGGGGGGAAGACTGGATATTCTCCAACGGATGGCGGGGCGCCTGAGGGTAGTCCCTACTGCTTTATATAGTAGGTGTTCAGTGGAAGGCTCAAAAGATCTAGTAAGCGATGCAGTCACATAAAGGGCAGCTGATGTCTTGATGACACAATGCAAGCTTACCAGCCTGGAATTCCATGGCGTTAGCACAGCATTCTCAGAATTGAATGAAAAATTATATATATATATATATATATATATATATATATATATATATATATATATATATATATATTGCCGTCTCCAGTAGTGTGCTTGTCGTTTCAAACAACACTAAGTAACTTTTTACTTTAGAACGTTCTCGTGATCTTTTATAGAACAAAACTCGCATCCAAGATGCGTCACAAAGAGGGCTACAAGAAGTCCGCCATTTGTCGCTACAAGGGTTTTTGTAGCTCGGTCATGTGGTACTGTTTGCAGTTTTCGCTAAAGAGACTGGTCGTGTGATGTAGGGATGAAAACAAATATATATATGGATATATATATTATTCTGTTCGGGCCTTAAGACCGCTCACCTGCATCACTGATACTGAATCTGTGACAGGCTATGCATGGACCAGACTCTTTGCAGGACCAAATTATTGAATATCCAACATGGAAAGCGTTGATTTTACAGGAACAAATGCTTCAGTGTTTCTCACCCGGGTTCAATCATGGTATATTTTTTATATAGATTTAAGTGGGTCAGTGCCAAATATTCCCGAGGGTTGCGGCTAAACTTTAGTTGTTAGGACGTTTTTTAAAAAAATATATATATATAGGTCCATGTTTGGCGATCACCTTTTCTTTTTAGAGTTCCCTTGAAATCATCTGCGTTCAAACGTTATTTGCTAAAATAGCGCGAGGCAAGCTTTGCCCCAAACGGACTGCAACCAGATGCAAGAGACACAGAACTTCATGAGCCCCCGCGAATGCGGGAGCTCATGAGGATCTGTACCTCTTGCTGACCTCATGTAGCTCAATACTACATTGTCTGACGTAAGATGTCATCATGCGCTCAATATGTCTCTGATTGGCACACCAGATTTGGATGAACGGTTACATTATTTTTTATTATTATTATTATTATTTTCCTACCAGGTCGAAATCTACTAACCCATTCGTAAATCATAAACTATAACTAATGATCAAAACTTAAGGGCCACTTTTTATCGCAGACGCACTGACAACCAAATACAAATAATTTAACAATACTTCTAGTCAGTACTTAGCTAATTTATTCAGTAATAATGTCATGTAAGTTTTGAGTAAATCAAGCAATTGTAACAACAGCAGTACGTTAGAATGTTCGCCCACCCCTCATTTGAAAAGTCACACAAGACTGGTCCAGTCAGTAGCGAGTGTACCCACCGTTTGCAGCCAAGCATTCAATGCAGCGTTGACGCATGGAGTTCATCAGGGTTAAGAAAACATGTTGTGGGATCGCTTCCCACTCTTGATGCAGGAACTGAGTCAGCTGGGGGACGCCTTAAGGTGGGGGTGGTTGCACGTCCCAGATGTGCTCGATGGGAGCCAGATCAGGTGAAGGAGCTGGCCACTCCATCCTCATGATGCCCCGTTGCTCAAGGTACTCATCCACGACACGGGCGCGATGAGATCGAGCGTTGTCGTCCTGCAGAACAGCATTGTCGCCTACGGCTTGGAGAGCTGGCTGGATGAGGGGCTGCACAATCTCGTCCCGATAGCGCAATCCAGTCAGGTTGCCTCGGATGACGTGGAGGGGGGGGGGGGGGGTCCTGCCTTCTTTCCTGAAGCCTGCCCATACCATGACTGAGCCTCCTCGTAGCGATCCACCTCTTGGACGCATCCATCCGTGAATCGCTCGCCCTGGCGTCTCCAGGCCTTCTCCCTGCCGTCGTTTAAGGACACAGTGAACCGTGACATCAGTAAACAGAACCTGAGTCCACTGGAGTCTGTTCCACCTCACATGTTGACGACACCAGTCAACCCGGGCTCTGCGATGAGCTGGAGTGAGGGGTATTCTCACTGCTGCTCTGCATGAAGCCAGGCCAATTTCGCGCAGACGTCGGCAGACTGTGCTTCTGCTGACGTTAACGTTTGCAGCTTGCATCAGTTGACATCGCAGAGTGGTTGACGTGACAGTTCAGTCGCGCAGAGCCGCCACTGAGAGGTATCTGTCCTCTCCTCTGCTGGTGCAGCGCGGGCGTCCTGAGCAGGGTCGTCGTTTTGCCCTTCCAGTTTCTTGGAATCGTGCCAGCATCCTTTGGATCACTGAATGGGACACCCCAAGACGTCTCCCGACTTCTCGTCCGGAAATTCCATCCTGCAGCCCCCATGCTAGCGCCCGGCCTTGATCTACTAGCGTTAGGCTTCGTCGTTGTGGCATGGTTAGGAAAGTGACAATTATGCCGCTACTGTACCGGTATTTGTAGCAACCAGAGATGCTCAGTGTTCACGACTGAACCCTTTAGCACGTGCATCACGATTTTACCGAGTTTTTTCACTTGCCTGCCTGTGGTACGCTTGCCAATATCGCAGAGCTTTTCACCAAAAAAAACTGACGATGTTTCACGTGCATTTGACACGTTCGTGGAAATTGATGAATTGTTGCATATTGTTCCCTGAACAGTGGACTGTCTAATGTCAACATTTAATCCATTTTTGATCGAAATAACATTGTATTTTATTAGCGTAATTGCGACGATAAACAATGACACAAAAAGTTGGGTAGCCCTTAAGTTTTGATCATTTGTATAGTAGTCAGTAAAGGAGGAAACGTTGACTGCTTAGTGCTTGTGTTCATAATACACAGTAGACAGTACGTTGGAACAGGCGCCAGCGATATTGTCAGCTAAGGTATTGGTGTCTGACTCCGCTGGATTGCCATAGAATGTCTCACGGCAATGAACGCTGTCCGGAAATCAGAAAAAGGTCAAAATATGCGCGTCTTTGGACGCAAACATCGGATTAACCCCTTCCCTGCCACAGTACGCACACAGTTGTGTCTGAAATATTTGTTCATTCAGCGACCAAAAGCCAAATACCTGCAAGAAATATTGATACAAGAGGCATAGATCCTCATGTGCCCCCGCAGTCGCGGGGGCTCATGAGGACCTATGTCTCTTGCAGTTGGATCGTGTTCATTTTTTCTCGGTAGTGAAGGGATTACAAGCCTAAACAACCATGCGATATCGCTTGTATTTGCGAGCTTTATATACACGAGTAACCTGCTTCTGATTTCCGAACAAGTTCTATTAACCCTTTTAACCTCAAGGTCCCATTTCGAAATTTTGTAGATGTCACCTAACAACTATGTACCATCTGCAGGATATGGATCGACCATGATAATTCAAGGGTAGTGCCGGATTAGCTTGGCGCTTGAATTATCATTGTCGATCCATCTCCTGCCGTAGGGCTTCGAGGCTAAATGGGTCAATGGAGATAAATACATATATTGTAGAGCTCACTCATTCGCAGTGTACGATTGTGCTGGAGCATAGCATTGCGCTAAGTACAGAGGGCAAAAAGGACATATATATGACACGGCACGGGGACAAACATTGCCCTGTGAGTTTAAGAATCCGTGGACAAAGGATCAGTGGACAAAACCAAAAAGCAAGAAAATCCACGAGTTGACCGGCTGGGTGCGTAAACAGGATATATCGATTGACGTTGGGAGATCTTGCTAGTGGACATAACTAGTAAGGTTTCCGTAATGCTGTGGTCAGATCTTCCCCCTCAGTGCAAAACCTCACCCAGCACAAACAGTTTTTTAGTGAGCAGAGGCCATCGGGTCGACATCGGTCGCAGTTGGCCCGCGCACGTCAGTGCGCGGGCCAACTGCGGCCGACGTCAACCCCACGGTCTTTTTCTATCGTGGTTTTAGCTGAAACCCGGACGGTGCAGACAACAGCTCCATGGCCCCAGTCATAAACAAGATGGGACGAACCATAACCCACAAAGTCCCTTCTATATGAGAGCTGTCTTTGCTGTCAAGGGTCTCTCTACCTTTTGTCTTTGACTTGATTCTGAGGTTGAAATATCCCCTTTTTGGAAAAGCCGCGCAGATGTGCCAATGCGTCATAGTAAACTCTAGAAGGGGCGCGCGCAATGGATACGCGTCATTGGTTTGTCAAACGTCATTTGTCATGACGTTTTTGTTTTTTGTTTTTACGTATTTTTATATTTAACATGATATGAGTTTCGGTTTCCCTTAAAGACTTGGGAAAATGGTGACAAAACTAGAAGTTCACGGTACAATTTCAGTCTTACTATAATTTGTGTGAAATCAGGTTGACTTTACTTAGCTACATGCTATACTAAGTACACCTGCATTTTCTTCTGAAGGCGCGTCGATGTGTGTGTATGCGTGTGCGTGTGCGTGCGTGCATGCGCGCGCTGCAAACATCCTCAAGAGGCATAGATGTTCATGCGCCCTCCGAGCATTTGAGGATCTATGCCTCTTGGAGATGCGCGCATATGTGTCATTGGTATGTCAAACGTCATTTGTCATGAGGTTGTTGTTGTTGTTTTTGTCTTTACGTAATTTTGTATTTAACGTGATATAAGTTTCGCTTTCGCTTCAAAACTTGCGAAAATGGTGACAAAACTAAAATTTCACGGTACAATTTCAGTCTTGCTATAATTTGTATGAAATCAGTTTGACTTTACCTAGCTACATGCTATATACTAAGTACACCTGCATGCTCTTCTAATAAGCGCGTCGATGTGTGTGTATGTGTATGCGTGTGCGTGTACGTGAGTGCACGCGCACGCTTCAAACATCCTCAAGAGGCATAGATGTTCATGCGCCCTTCGGGCACATGAGGATCTATGCCTCTTGGAGATGCGCGCATATGTGTGAAAAAAAAGCGAGAGAGAGAGAGAATTACGTCATATTTAGATTATGTCTGCGTGGTGACGGAGTTGCTTCTTTTACGTCACCGGCACTGACTTTCTCTAGAAGTCAAGGATTTTACTGTTTTAATTCTCTTCTGAAAAAATCTTTTATTTACTAAAGAGGTTGAAAGGATACAAAGCTGGCTAACAAACTTATCCAATGTCTTTCTCCATACTAGCTGTATGCAAAAGTTCAAGTAAATATGACAAAAAATTACAGACTCTAATCTGGGTTAACCGACTTCCTATAAACGGTTGTTTGTATCTTCAAAGAGACATTAATTACAATATGCTCGGAGGCTCTCTTAGCCACCCACTTAAGAAAGTATTTCGACAAGTTTCAAGCTTGTGTTTACAGAAATATCGGAGATTCTCTTGTTTACACAATACACACACACATACGCACATACATACATACGCACTGTTCCAACTATCGGGGAATTACCCTGCTGTCCATTGCTGGGAAAATTCTTGCAAGGCTGCTCCTGAATCGACTGGTACCTGCCATCGCTGAAGACCACCTCCCAGAGGGCCAGTGTGGCTTCAGAGCAAACAGGAGCACCACCGATATGGTCTTTGTGCTGAGACAGCTTCAGGAGAAATGCCGCGAGCAGAACAAAGGGCTGTACGTAACGTTTGTCGACCTAACAAAAGCGTTCGACACTGTGAGCAGGCAAGGCATGTGGCAGATCCTGGAGCGACTTGGCTGTCCCCCAAAGCTCCTCAGCATGATTGTCCAGCTACACGAGGACCAGCAAGGCCAGGTCAGACTCAACAATGACCTCTCAGAACCATTCCCTATTCTCAACGGCGTAAAGCAGGGCTGCGTGCTGGCACCGACCCTCTTCACCATCTTTTTTAGCATGATGTTGAAGCAAGCCACAGTGGACCTCGATGATGACGATGCAGTGTACATCAGGTATCGTCTCGATGGCAGCCTGTTCAACCTCAGACGACTGCAGGCCCACACGAAAACCCTAGACCAACTGATTCGTGAGCTGCTTTTTGCTGATGACGCTGCCCTCGTTGCACACACAGAGAGAGCCCTGCAGCGCATCACGTCCTGCTTCGCAGACGCTGCCCAGCTCTTTGGACTCGAGGTCAGTCTGAAAAAGACAGAGGTCCTCCATCAGCCGGCACCCAAGACAGTGTATCGCCCTCCTCACATCACCATTGGCGAGTCTGAACTAAAGTCAGTGCACCAGTTTACTTACCTTGGCTGCATTATCACGTCGGACGCCAAGCTGGACAAGGAGCTTGACAGCAGGCTGGCAAAAGCGAACAGCCCTTTCGGGCGACTTTTCAAGCGGGTGTGGCACAATCAACAGCTGAAAACAGGCACCAAGATCAGCGTGTGCAGAGCTGTGGTCCTCACCACCCTGCTGTATGGTTCCGAGTCATGGGCCCTCTACCGCAGCCAACTACGACTCCTCGAACGCTTCCACCAGCGCTGCCTGCGCACCATCCTGGGCATTCACTGGAGTGACTATGTCACCAACGTCGAGGTCCTTGAACAGGCTGAAACTGTGAGCATCGAGGCTTTGCTGCTGCGGACACAGCTCTGCTGGGCGGGGCATGTCTCCAGGATGGAGGATCATCGCCTACCAAAGATCACCCTGTTCGGCGAGCTTGCTACTGGACACCATGACAGAGGGGCACCAAAGAAGAGATACAAAGACTGTCTCAAAAAGTCACTTAGTGCCTGCCAAATCGACCACCACCAGTGGTCTTCGCTTGCTGTGGACCGTGACACCTGGCGCTCCACCATTTACAAGGCAGCTGTCTCCTTTGAGGACTCACGTAGAGCTAGCCTCAAGGACAAGCGGCTCAGGAGAAAAAACAGAGATGCCGCAACTCAGAACCCTGGCCATACCTCCCCCTGCAGCCACTGCGGTCGAACCTGCCTGTCCCGGATTGGCCTCCGCAGCCACGAACAAGCCTGCAGACGTCGTGGGCAACTCCTATAAAATCTTCGTTCGCGAAGTCAAGCCAAGACATACGCACATACGGCGCTTCGCGACAAATGTACGTTCAGCAGCGAGGTTAGCGTAACTAGACGTGACCTAATTTTTATAATGTTACTTCAATTGTTAGAGGTTTACCCTGCCCGCCGTTGACATCATGGACATGTTATTAAATTCGCCCCACCGCGATCCGTCCTAAAAAGTCCCTTGCATAAATAGAAGGGACTTAAAAATCGTGTTGCTGTATTCGACGCGCTGGCATTTTGGGTTCTCACCCACTCGCAACCTTTTGCAAAGTTACAACCTCGCCGGTCTTTTTTGGGACACGCAAATGCTTCACAGTTATCGCCAATATGGCCAGATAAATCTACCGCGAAAGCTCACGGGAAGTGTCTGTTGTGCTTGGGGCCTGGACAGGCGCCATGCTCATCAGACACTTCCCTTGAGCGTCCAGTCCCCAAGCTCATCAGACACTTCCCTTGAGCTTTGATGGTCCAACTACCACTTCAGTGAAGCTTGTATACAATGTTTCCACTTAGCTTCTTGACACTGACGATATAAGTAGAGAATTGTATACTTGTTTGTTCGTCTATGTTGAAAGTGTCGAATATTGATAAATTATGTTGCAACTGTCATTTCTAAGCGCGTTTCCCAGCCTGCAAGCCCATGAGTACCCATGAGTGGTTTCGTGGCCTGCACATCGGCCTCACCTCGGAACTCATGGCTTGCAGGCTGGGTTCTGCTCCCTTGCGCTCTTCTCTACAACGGTTTCCATGCAGATTCTAAAATGCAAACCGTCAGGTTCTTGAAATGAATAAGTATTTTGTGTTTTAGTGAGCAATTGCGTGGACGAAAGCCGCAGACAGGGCAATGACCCTTACGTGACGGTGAAAAAACGTGGGTTTTTTTGTGTTTTTTTTTTGTGTGGTTTTTTTTTTTTTTGTTTTTTTTGTTTTGTTTTTTTGGGGGGGGGGTTAGGGGGGGGGTGTTGGGAGGGGGGGGGGGAGAAAACTGGCTTCGATTATAGAAGTCAAAGTAGAATAGACAGTTTCAGGTCTGGGATTTCATATTGTGTGGAAGAAACTCAGACAAAGAAATGACCCTCGCGTGGTGGTGGAAAAAAGCACTTTGTGAAGAAAACTAACTTCGATTTTTGAAGCCGAAGTAGAATAGATGGTTTGATGTATGGGCTTTCATATTCTCTAGCACTCCGACGTCGAGTTCGATTAGAGGCAACAGACAGAGGAGAGGAGCAATGAGGATTTTTTTTTTTGTGTGCGCTGAATCTCATGCTTTTGTTACCTTTGAGAAGGGTGTTGATAACGTTGTGTAAGCAACAAAACAATAATAATAAGAATAAGAATAAGAAGAATAACCATGTGTAGTATATATAGCGCTTACTCCAAGTGGCTCTAAGCGCTTTACAACATACGCAGTAAACATTTAAAGATAAGGACAAAGTACACAAACACATTGGACAATACAAACTTGTAATCCACAGTTCAAAAGGAATAACACATTCACACAAAGGTAAAGTCTGAATGCCAAGATGTGATCCGGCAATGTCCAGCCAGAAATCTAGAGAAATAACGTGCGAAATGCAAACTAAAATTCAGCAAAATATAAACACTTTGAAGGTGCCCCCAGAATAAAAAAGAAGCTCACTGTTCTTGTTTTTTGTCCGTTTTAATAATAATAATTAATAATAATAATAATAATAACGTTATTTATAATGCGCTTATCTTATAATAATTATAACTCTAAGCACGCACTCACAACTCGCGCACGCATGCGTACGCTTTAGACAACGACTCGCGTGCAACAAATAGTAAAATACATTACGACAGTCAGCTTGGGGTGGGGAGTGTGGTGATATAGTGCTAGAACTGTTGAAAGAGGTGAGTTTTGAGGGCGGACAGAAAGGAGGAGAGAGAGTGTTTCTGACGGAGAGAGAGTGGGAGCGTGTTCCAGGTGGATGGGCCGTATACAGAGAAGGAGCGAGGGCCGAAAGTGCTGAGTTTGGTGCGGGGGATGTGGAGGCGGAGAGGGTCGGAGGCGAAGCGGAGGGAGCGGGGAGGAGTGTAGGGGTGAAGTAAGTTGGAGAGATAGACAGGAGCGCAGTTGTTCAGGGATTTGTAGTTAGTTATTTGGGTTTAAACGCCGAGCAGGCGACTAAGGCCATCTCACGGCGGAGGGATTTGTAGCACAGAGACAGAATCTTGTATTGGATGCGTTGGGGGATGGGAAGCCAGTGAAGGAGTTTGAGCAGGGGAGTGATGTGGTCGGATTTTTCTTTCTGAAGACGAGGCGGGCAGCATTGTTCTGGACGCGTTGGAGAGTGAAAGTGGTGGAGTGAGGGAGGCCGGAAAGGAGAGAGTTGCAGTAGTCGATGCGAGATAGGATGAGAGAGACATCAAGTTTGGTGGCAGCTTCGGTAGTAAGGTATTGACGACACCTTACGTTGGGTGTAGCTCTGAGCTACTTGCGGTCAGCAAGAGGTACAGATCCTCATGAGCCCCCGCAAATGCGGGGGCTCATGCGGGTCTGTACCTCTTGCACGTAAGTGAGTATCACTCACTGACACTGCAAATTTCGTGAAAATTTGGTAAACTGTTTTGTCGCTGTTTTTCTGAAGCCTAATATCTTTCTCTGCTGGTTATGTCCATAACTATTAGCTCGATGCTCCTCCCCCTCCCCCCCTCCACCTCCCCCCTCCCACTCACCACCTCTGTAACACACATACACACACACACACACACACACACACACACACACACACACACACACACACACACATACACACACACACACACATACACATACACGCACACACACGCACACAATAACAGACCGCTCTAACGTTCCGCGCTTTATTAATCCATTTAGCACCAAGGCCCCATTTCCAAAATTTTGGAGGTGTCACTTAACGATTATGTACCAGTTGCAGGAGAAGGGTGGACTATGATAATTCAAGCTTAGTGCCAGATTAGCTTGTCGCCTCCAGGCCCCAAACTAATCTGGCACTACCCTTGAATTATCACGGTCCATCCATCTCCTACTGTGCGGCGTTGGGGGCTAAATGGCTTAAGACTATAAAGGAAAACTACGTGATCACCTTCTTAAAAAATACCATTTGTCTAGCCCAGCATGACTTTTCCAAGTAATCGTCGAGGCTGCTAGCAAGGCGTGGAATGGCTTTTCATAAATGTTTCTAGGCTCCGCAAGCGTCAGTAATTTGGAGAGGGGCAGTTCTTCTAGGTCACACGCCGTGTAGTCGTGTTAACACGTTACATCATGAGGCTGATTTTGTAAAATTTACTTATTGTCATATGAAGACTAAATTACAGATTACAAGACGGATCAACTGTTTTAGTTCAAGTGTGGTGCCAGAATAGCTTGGTGCCTCAGGCACCAAGCTATTCTGGCACCACCCTTGAACTATCAGTCAAATTTGTTTCAAGCAGTGGGTGTATCAGAATGATAAGGGTTAACTCGAAATTTACGATGTAACGATGTAAATTTACGATGTAACGCGTTGTGCACGCACAAACTTCACCATCACTGGCAGCGAAACTCTACAGCGGTGATTCTGTCCATGTTAATTGTTAGCGACTCCTTTCATCGCGTGTTTCTACCGTCTTCACTTTGATGCTATCGGCTGTTTGACATTGGAGCGCATAACGTTTTTCGCAAATATCTTCGCACAGAACCACTTTTCTATGCCAATCTGAGAACACATAATATCAGTCAAGTTCCAGTTGAACTAATACGATTTACTTTCAAGAAACTCGAACATTTTTCATTTTTGCTGTACAGTCGTAACAAATTTGTATTTTTGTCATGAAATTACTTATTTTATATCCCTAGATTTGTTCAGCCCAGCATAAGAAAGATCCATTTTCACATGAATGAGTAAGCTGATAAAGTTTTTAAACATGAAACAGCGCAAGCGTACATAAAGTCTGCATGCTTGACCTCGAAATTGAAATCTGGCCGTTTCCGCCAGGGCTCTATTGGGGTTTTGAAAATGGGTTGTTTTTGTCTTTTCGCCAAATTTGTATGGCTGCACAGCGAAATCGACAATGAGTTAAGTAAAAATAGCCCATATTAGGTCATTTGGCACTAGAAGATATTTGTTCTTAACTCATTCTACCCCAGACACACCACAGCAAGATAAGGATCGACCATGATAGTTCAAGGGTGATGCCAGAATAGCTTGGCGCCTATGGGCGCCAAGCTATTCTGGCATCACCCTTGAACTATCATGGTCGATCTGTGTCCTGCACTAGAGTGCAGTCTTCAGAGGACAAGGGCAAAATTTGGGGATTTCGTTGTTGGGGTAGAATGAGTTAAAGTGGTACAGAAAAAGTGTTTGTTTATGAAGATATTTGGAAAAAGAAAAAGAAAAAAAGTTGTGCGCTCCGATTTCAAAAAGCCAATACCGCTTCCGTTTTTCCACAATTGTCTAGCTTCTGTTTTTGTCGGTGGTTTTAGCGTCCAGTGCCTATATGCTATTTTCTTCTGCCAGCTGAATAATTCATATGCCTGACTTGAAAGAAAAATTACTGTGTGCATGTTTGTGTCAGAGAGCTGCAGGAGTTTTGTACTTGTCCTGTTGATGCAGACCTACAGCTTGAAGGACAAGAGGGTGCTTTTCTTGTTCATTTCTGACCACACTCCACTTTCCGACCCCTTGTATTTCTATAGGAGACTCCGCAACATCAGTGCACAACAAAGGGTATCCAGCCTGTCGGGTAAATCCTTTCATTTGCCAGAGCAGGGCCGGATCCAGGGAGAGGGGGGGGGCTTTGGTACTACAGCACCCCCTCCCCCCCTCGGCTGGCATCAAACTAGAAATAAGTGTGTTTAAAACTGAGTTGTAACGCTTGTGTTTCAGTAGTACCGTACGTAACACCAGTTAGAAACGTTTAAAAACGTCAGAAGAACAGTTTCGGTTGTGGTGTTTTGATATATACTAGACCCTGGCAATAGGAAAAAAAAGTTGAGCAACCCCCCCCCCCCTTGAAAACTGATTAATCCGGCGCTGTCAGAGGCATAGATTCTCATGAGCCCCTGCAATTGCAGGGGCTCATGAGAATCTATGCCTCTGACAGATGAAAGATTTACATTGCAGAGGCTCATCAGAGTTTGTCTTTTGCTGGTGGAGATTTGGTTCTTGCAACATGTCTATACTTATTCCAAGGATGCCTACTCTAGATGAGATGCCTACAATATTCGTAAACTATTCAGAATATTAACTCGCCTGTCTAGATTCCTTCATCTAAAAGAGGCATATATTGCAGGGACTTGAAAAACTGTGCTTTTTGCCAGATTGGGCAGGGGTTCATGAACATCTCTGTCTCTTGCCCAGATCGATTTGGCTCTCTGCCCCTCCTTAGACGAATGATACCTGCTGGGCTTTTTTCTGCGAGTTGGCTGGCTCAGCCGACAGTGTTATGAAAGGAAAGGGGGGACCTCCAAATTGCATTACTGCGCCGCCCTGAGACAAATATTTGCCTGGTTAGAGCCGTGTCCAGTTCAGGGCAAGAGCAAAATGAGAAACTATTACCATCGGGTAGACGGACACCACCTCGTTTGCTTGTTGTGTACCTTTTATCTACTGGCTGGTGTTGATCACGTTATGAGACTGATTCTCTGCTTTATAGTGGCTGCTTTTTGGAAAGCGGTGCTGACGCCATCTTCACTGCAAGTTATGGCAAGTTGTGTTTCGTCTGGAATAATTGTAAATTCGAAGACTAAGAACCCCATCTGTCCGAGAAACAAGGACACACAGTGGTGTCAGCAAGAGGCATAGATCCTCGTGAGCCCCCGCGGTTGCGGGGGCCCATGAGGATCTATGCCTTTTTCGGATAAAAAGAAGAAAAAAAACAAGAAAGAAACACGCTTAGAAAAGGCAGTTACAACACAATTTATTAATATTTTGGGTAAATACCCTTTTTCAAAATAGACAAACAAACAAATAGAGAAATCAGTCTCTTCTTATCTTCATTTACCGCAGAAGAAATGTGGCAACGCACTCTTTCGGATAGACTGTGTTTACGTTTTCTCGGCAATGAAGGAACTAAATATTCTGACGTGACTCAACACACTCAGATGTAATGCGGTAATTCTCAACGTTAGGACTTTTCCTCTGTTGACTAGCACGTAGACATATTAATTAAAAGAAATGCGACATTTTTTGGAATCATCGGAAACACTAAAGCATTTCAGACGGTTCCAGAAATGTCGCATTTATTTAGCCTGTAAGCATAGTTTAACCCATATCATACTGAGGCTAAAAGCTTCAAATTTGTACACTGCCACATGCAAACTACATTATAGTACTTACAGATAAGGATATAGACCAATGACTTTAGTTCAAGGGTGGTGCTAGAATAGCTTGGCGCCTAGCTAGGCGCCAAGCTATTCTGGTACTACCCTTGAACTATTTTAGTCAAACTTATTTCACACACTGGTGTATTCCGAATGATAAGGATTAAAATGTGTTGACAGAAAACAAGTTTGAACCCTAGGGCTACTTGTGTCTGGCGAGAAGTGGCCATTGTGTCTGCAAAATGTCCACATAGGTGGAAAAAGAGCTTTCGATTTGGTAGTAAGTGTCTAGGCGGTCAGTCAGAATCTTGTTAACACCCCACCGTGGGATCAGCATCAAAGTGCATTGACCGTGAAGTGTACGATGATCATGACTAGAGCAAACGGGCACCAAAGGACTAGCACTCAATTTGTCTGATTGACAATTTGTTCCCACGACAGTCGGTCCCGCGAAATGAACCATAAACTTGTCGCCATCGGCGAGTTTGGTTACCACGGATCTAACGCTCAGTCCCTCGTCGATGGCCAAAAGGTCCACTGGCCGACGTCGGCATAGTTGTCCCAGGCGCAGCACGGCGAGGCTCTATGGCTCACTTGGTCTTGTTATGACAAAGGATAGTCATTGGAGCTCTGACCCCAGCATGAGTACCGTGGGGACACTCCGCTGAAATTACGTAAAGTACAGTCCATTGATCAACAACATTGAATAGAGATGGTTTTATTCAGAGGACCATTTTCCTAAATGGACGAGACGTAACCTCTGAACCAGTCTGGTCTTGCATCAGAACCCCCGGTTAACATGCTGAACCCTCCAGTAGGTACATTTTGGAGAAAAGCGAGATTTTTATTGCCATACACTGAAAATCTTGCTTTGCTCAACAGTGGACAGAATGGCTTTTGCCACATAGCGGCACCCGTCCCGAGAAGGCAATTCCCACTTGGGATTTGACTTTTGAAGACTACACTATGGCTCAAGAGACAGATCGACCATGATAGTTCAAGGGTGATGCAGGAATAGCTTGGCGCCCCTTTAGGCGTCAAACTATTCCTGCACAATCCTTGAACAATCATGGTCGATTCATATACTGTTGCTGAGCGTCAGAGCTCAATGGATAACTCACCAGTGTCCAAAATAGAGAAAATCTTTATCCTTGGAAGTTTTCATAGAGTGAAGTTATTTACCACTGCAAGGACTAGTTTCGCTCAGTGATCAATTGATCTTTAATCTGTAATTCTGTAAAATAGCCGCAAAATAAGTGTATCAATGACTAGCCTGAATAGCCTAATTGACCCAAGGTGTGTTTGTTTGTTCTTGTTTTCATTTTGTTGTTGATGGGGTTGTTTGGTTGTTGTTTTTTCGTTAGTTAGTATTTAGCTTGTTTGTTTGGTTTGTTGATTTTTTGTTTGTTGTTGTTTTCTTGTTGTTTGTAACGCACGCAGACTTGCCCCCAGTCGCACGTACAGACTCTCGCACAACAGACGCATACACCGCCACTGACTCAGACGGGCGCATTCATGCGGTAAAACACAACTCACGGGCTTCCTTTCTAACGGAACTTTTATACAATATAAACAAGGAAAACGCTTAAATGATTATCAAACTATTTACACCACACCTTCCCACTATCAGCATTTCAACATCACATCCACGTCACACAATATCAAAGCCAGGCTAGGTAGTAGTATCTCACACTCCAACCTGTTTGGTGTTCTCGCCTGGTTACGTTCAGTCCTTTCACGTCTAGGCGTGCAAGTCATTCTTCGTACGCTCCCGAGTCGTCCCGTCTCTCGTACCGTAGACGTCCTCGAGAGATAGATAATAGGAGAATCCCAAACCACCCCCTATCCATTTTGTAGTTTTATTATAATCAACTAGCTATTTAGACAAACCAACTCTAGCAACATTTTTTACATTTTAAAAGTTCAATTATTATGTTATAAATTTTTTGTTATAATCAACTAGCTATTTAGACAAGCCAACTTTAATTTAAAAAAAAAATTATAATCAACTAGCTATTTAGACAAAACAACTTCAATTACATTTTAAACCATCCATTTTATAGTTTTATTATAATCAACTATCTATTTAGACAAAACAACTTAAATAATACAATCAATTTTATTATAATCAACAAAATCATTAAATAATTAATGTTTTTTATTTTATATTACATTATAAAATGAATCAAGATGAATTACTACTTCTAAGTGATATCAATGCGGTAGAGAACAAAGACTTAGACTGTAAAAAACAGCGTCTTCTCTCCGTTGTTGTTTCTGGAAAATCAAAGTCTTATCTCGGAAAACAGTACATGGTAGAAGACATAGAGTCTCTCACATCCGATGAGCTAATCAAACTTCACGCTAAATATGAAAATCACATTAGTTCACTAATGACTCGTGATTTGAGTCGATCTCTAGTATGTCTATACACAAAAGCAGTGAGTCACTTTCTACCTGTGGATAGTGACAGTCTTTCACACGACCTTGAAAGCAATCCTATTGTTTCAAGTTCAATTGGCAAATTAGCATGTGTCATGTTTTACAATTTTGGAAATTACCTTGCACCTGTCGTAACATTACTAGTTACTGGGAGCCATATTGATTTTTCGAAAATAAATTTTAAATTAGAAGAAAATGGACGAGACCCAGATGACTCCACAACAGAGTCCTGTCTTGACACAAGTTCAAACGGTGACTAAGACTAAAAGCAAAGGCAGGGTTGAGGCTGGGAAAAAATTAGTCGAATGGAACAGGCAAAACAAATTACAGCTTCTGGCATTAACAGAAAAGTCTCATGTAACTGACCCACCGTCAACAGCACCAATGTCACTACCGTCAGGACCAACACCATCACACCCCCAACAAAGTGAGAGACAAACAACTGAGTCTAAACCAAAAATATCAAATTATATAGTTGCTGGATTTGTTGTCGGATTTGGTTATGTAGGTTACCAATTATATAAAAAATACAAACCAAACACTCAAACAGTGTCCAAAAAATCAAACACTCCAAAAACAAAAGAAGAAGTCTCCACATTACCAGCAGTTCCAAAACCTTTGGACCCATTTTACATGCAGTAAATAAATTTATTATTTTAATTTTTATAGTATAAGAAAATGAGCGACACAAAGAACATAATGAACCTTGTCTATCACTCCGCTGTAATAAGTGGACTAGCAGTAGCATATTCTATGCTGGGAAAAAGTCTTCTCAAAATGAAATCAGCAGACCTTAGTAAATTAGACTTCGAAGACAGTGCTAAACTAGTAGTTGTTATAACAGCATCGATTGCAACAAAAGATTTTCTAGTCAAGCAAGGAATTATTCCTGAAAATATTTCTATGTAAATAAAAATATGGCAACTACAGCTGTCATGATTGGTGGTGCAGTTATTAACGCATTGGCTTTTAGTGGATCAAACTATTTCTTTTCAAAAGTGAGTAAAGAAGAATCAGCAGAAGAAATGAAGCGACACAATGAGGCATCTGAAAAACTAGCTCAAGCTCAACAAGATTATGAGAAGCAAAGAATAGAGAAACTTGATTTTATTAATGAAAAACTAAAACTTGAGGGTCACGCACAGCATACATTTTCAAATGTTGATGACGCGATCAAAGAATACTATCTTGTAACTGGTGAAGACATGTCTATTCCACAACCAAAACTTAGTGACTACTACCAACCAAGCCCAGAACAAAGAAATGGAGAAATAATATTTGTTTTAGTAGGAATGACATTAGTATATTTTACAGGAGTTTATATTGCTAGAAAAAATGGTAGACGCTAAACTATCAAAAATATATTACTCCCCAATCGGCTACTGGAAAGGGAATACTGCAGTAGAAAAATTACATGCAGCTGTTGGTGGGGATGTCACACAAATAAAACAGTGGCTTAAAAAACAGGCAATTTGGCAAATATATCTTCCTGCTCCAAGAAAAATAACAAGGCCTCATTTTGAAAACACATCACCTAATGACACACACCAAATGGACCTCCTGTTTCTTCCGCATGACACAATAAGAAAGAAACGATACAAGTATGCATTAACTGTTGTTGACATAGCTTCAAGGTATAAGGATGCAGAACCCATAACTGACAAAAAAAGCTGTAACAGTGGCCACTGCATTATCAAAGATATATAGTCGAGGTCCTTTAAAATACCCCAGACTTGTGCAGGTTGATGATGGGAGTGAATTTAAAGGGGCCGTTAATCAATTATTTGCAAAGCATGGCGTACTGGTTAGACGCGGTATTCCAGGCTTGCATAGATCACAGGCAATTGTAGAAAATTTCAATAAACAATTATCAGAGAGACTTTTCAGCTATCAGTATTCTAAGGAACTCATGCATGACGCACGTAACACTGAGTGGGTTAAAAGATTACCTTCTGTGATAAAAGCAATGAATAATGATGGTCACCCTAAACCTGTTGATTCTATTAAATTGAAAACAATACCGTCAGAAATAAAAGCAATAACACCTCCAGACACTAACTTATTTACAAAACAGGTGAGATATTTGTATCAACCTGGTGAGGCTGAAAATGACGTTAGACGTAGGGCAACTGATCCAATTTGGTCTACATCTGTTCATAATATAAAAAAATAGTTCCTTCAGCTAATGCAACAATATATTACCTGTATGAGCCTGCACCAAAGAGGGCATTTGTTAGAGAAGAATTACAGATTATTCCCACAGATACTGTTACCCACTTTTAACAATTTCAATTCATCAATTAGTTTATCAAGCAGATTATCAGCTATTTCTTCAGATAACTTGAGCCTGTAATGACCTGGTGCATAAGCTTTTTCCTTAGTGTGAAACACGCGTTTTGTGTCCCCAACTGCTAGAGACTTTTTATATGTTTGAATCATTTCAATATTATGTTTGTTTGATCTCAGTGTCTTGTTTGGATAATCAGGCATTAATGCACCATCTAATACTTGCTTATAATGTTCATGACGAATGTCTTTATTTTTTATTGCTGTTTTTTTAATTCCTTTGGCTTTCGACTGACTACCTTTCTAGTGCAGTATAGAATACATTTTTGATCTCAGTCCAACGTACTCAACTATTGGCACACCATTCAGTTCATCCTTAAACTTACCAGGTACTTTCTTGTTTTGTGTGCTAAACAATGGATGGTCTTTAGGATAATCAGACGTGTCATACATGTGTAACTCTGTTTTCATGTCTTCATAAAAGTCTTCAGTACACACATCAATGATCATAGAGTCAGTGTCAGTGTATAGCAGACGACAGTCAGGATACTTCGGTTTGAAGTAATCATAATAAAATTCAAGCATCAACAGTTTTGATAACTCAAGTATTGCCATACCAATGAATACTGGCTTATCTAGTTTAACAATCTTTTTTTTGAGTGACACAGCAAACAATGATGGATGAAATTCTTTATACCCTGTGTACTGTGGCTTGCCTGTAAGTTTAATTGCACCCGATTCAGTTGTAACCAGTCTTACATCTTTGCGGTGATGAGGATTTTCCATAGTCTTACCAAAACAGGCATTATTCATAAGCTTAAAGAAGTCTTTGTCAAATGCAGTGTTACCTTCTCTGGCACGCAATGTTGTATTTTTCATTATATAATCTTTCATGAAAGCACTTTGGTCAAATTGAATTCCTCTGTGAACTTTCTTTAGTACTAACCCATGTCTGATGTAAAACTGTAACAATCGATAGTGACAAACATAATTAAATTTGTCATTTAGATTTGGCACAAGTTTGGTGTCTTCTTTTTTCCCAGTCAAACTCAGTTTTTCAACTGCTAATGGATAATCATTATGGTAATCATGTAAATGGTGTGGATACTCCAAGTCTACTTCAAAGATCCAACCCTTTTCATCATTTTGACCTCGATCCATAATATATTTTGTTAATTTTTTTATGCCATACTGTGACAAATCATACAAACAAAAGTTTTTTAATGGCAACATTTCACACATTGCAAATCCATACAAATTATTAGCATCCAAGTATGTAATAAATGACCTTAGCTTTGAGGGGTCAAAGTCATCAAGATATTTGTTGTTGGCCTTGCCATAATTGTTTGCTGCTAGACTAATGCCACCCCTCAATCCACGTTCCACCATTTCACCCATCGTACGATCATACAACAGGTCTATAAATATCTTACTAGATTTCAAAAATGCATCCCACGTCATGCCAGGACTAGTTATGTAGCAAGCAGGGTCAAGACTGTAGTGCAACAAACCCTTTTCACGATAACTTTCAAATACGTCTGCTAGCAAACAGACATCAGCCTTTAAGTATTGGTCATGGTAGTCACCAATAGTTTCACACCCTAGTTTTTCCCATGCTTTAAGTGCGTGTTGGTATTCAGAGTCAGAAATACCTTTACCAATTAGTGTAGAATAAAAATTTTCTTTTGGCGGAAGACTCCTTTCTTCAAAAACTACCCAGTCACTGATGTACTCATATGGATAAACACCTTTTTTAATTAAGTCTGGTTCAAAATATTTACTTGTTATTGGAAACTCAGTAAGTCCTTCTGCAAGACTGGCAAGCCCTAAAGATAAATGTTGCATAGAGTCATAAAATGCTAATTTATCTAAACTAAAGGTCAAGTATTTTTCAGTTGTCTGTGCAATACAATTAATGTTTTTGTAAGACTCATCCACGGCCTGCATGATAATATGTGAATCATATCCCTTTAGATTGTGAAAAAAGATAGGCAGTTTGTATGTCTTAGGATCTATTTTTAATAACAAGTTACAATTGTTATGTGCAGCACCTCTGTAAAGCCCAGTTATGTGATCATGGTCACGAACTTTATCACCCCCTAAAGGTTGTTCACAAATCCAACACGTCTCATCTGTATCAAAATTATGTTTATCTTCTTCTGTCATAACCAAAGGCTTTTGACAATTTTTCAAATAATCAAATACCTTGTTATACAGTTGTCTCATTTCTGACAAAAACATAGCTGATGCATTTTTTCCCCTGTAAATAACAGGTTCTGAATGCTGACCGTCTGACATAACAAAAATATACCCGAAAGAACACACTACTTGATCACTCAACTTTATTGTCTTTGGTAATGAATCTGGAACAGGACCATCATATGGAACAACCAGTGATTCAAAATCAGCATACACTACAAACGGTAGCTTTTGCTGATTTTTATAGTTACAAAAATGTACTTTAGTACCAGGCTCTGGATACTTAAGTACTGTTTGTACGTCATCAACAGACCTACAATTTAAAACATGTTTATTTGCTACTGCAATAGAAGAAAACCTTTGTAAACATTTTTTACAAACTTCCTGTTTGCCATTATGTTTTGATATATGATCATGAATTAGTCGTGACATACTCCTAATAATTGTGTAGTGAAAGTTATCACCTGAGCTTATTAGTAACATGTCAACATGTCTATCTTCTGACTGACCATAGGTTGGGGCAATTGGTGACACTCTAATTGGTTGTAACTTGTTTTCAGACTCATTATCCCATATATACACGTTTACAGATATACCAGGATTTAGTTTTTCAAACAAGTCTATGTCCTCCACCTTAACAGGGAACTCAATGCCACTGAAGTTGAGTTCGTTTACAAATTTGGTATAGTTAGATACACGATCAGGTTTTGCTTTTACAAAATGAAGTTTAGCAAGCACACACCACATAAAACATAAATTATCATTGTTTTGAATATTGACTACAGCCCTTTTGTTTGAAACCTCTGCCGGCAGTGGTATCCATGATTTGCCTAAAATAGGATGATATCTTGACTGCTTTAGTTGAAGTTCAAGTACACGACCTTCATGCCAACCAGATCCACTTATTTTTGCCCTATCAATTGCTTCAAGGAAGTCTGGCAACAGTCTTTCTCTAAACACTCTTTCCAATCCTCTTCTAGAATTAACTGTGTGTTGTCTCGTTGAAATATATGAAATAATAACTTGTCCAGATTCCCTTCTAAATTCTATTTTTGCAACAATCTGAATTTTTATACTACCAGAAAGAAGATTTTCTTGTATTACGGTAAAAGAGCTTTCTATTGATTCATATACATTAAAATAATTAGATATAGGTAAGTCAATTGTGTGAAACACGTTTCTTAATCTTTGATAATTGTCCGCCATTTTTATTTGTCCGACAAAAAAATAAATAGAAAATTATATAATGTAAAATGGCACTTTATTGACTAAAACCTATATAATAGACAAAATTAATTACCAACTAATAAGCCACTTCATAGATATGTCTTCTGTTGTATCATGTTCAAGCTTTTGCATGTGTAATATCGTTTTATTGACAGTAATAATGGGGTGTAGAGTGTTCATGGAGAAGTAGTACCTTTGACTTTTCAGCCAGCAGCGCCTCTTGGGGCAGGCGGGAGCACTGGTCTTCACATGGCACTCAACTCTCACAGCTGGCTCCAGGTCCTTTACCTAGCCACACCCCGGTAACCGCTTCTGCTGGCGGGCGAAACGTTGTGAGGGGCTGACGCGTCTCTCAGTCAGTTGAAATACTTGGAGAGGAGACGGGCGCCGCCAAGTTCGCCTAAGCCCATTGAAAAGACTGATGGACAAGCAACAGAATAAGAATATCATGCCGGATCGGTCGGGGCCCGGATCACCAACGACCGCGCACCCCATTGGAGGTCTCCAGGGTGGGGGCGACAAGTGTGTTACTGGAACCAAACCCACCATCAAGCTGCCCACGCAAGGAATAACTATCGGAACTTGGAACGTTCGCACACTCTACCAGTGCGGCAAAGTGAAGGAACTCACCCACGAGTTGAATCGCTATCGCTGGGACATTGTAGGACTTGCAGAAGTTCGATGGACAGGCTTCGGAGAAACAACAACAGATGAAGGCCATAAAATCTGGTTCAGCGGAAAAGAAACCAAGCACGAACATGGCGTAGCTTTTATCGTAAGGAAAGAGGTGGCTGGAACTGTCATCAGCTGCACCCCCGTGTCAAGCAGACTAATCTCCATCCGCATCTCCGCCCGACCGCACAACATCACTATCATTCAAGTATACGCTCCAACAGCAGATCATGATGATGAAGAATTAGAAGAATTTTACGAACAACTGGACAACATCATCAAGAAAACACCTAAGAAAGACATTCTGACTGTCCTCGGTGACTGGAATGCAAAGATTGGCCCTGACGCCTACCAACAATGGGCAGGAACAGCTGGCAAGTTTGGCCTTGGAGAAACAAACGACAGAGGCCTGCGACTTTTAGAGTTCGCACAGAGTCACCGTCTCACCGTTGCTAATACCCTCCATCCACACAAGAAGTCAAGAACAGTGACATGGCAATCGCCAGGAGGCCTGGTCCATAACCAGATTGACTTCATCTTGCTGCCTCGACGATTCAAATCCAGCGTTAACAAAGCACAAACGAGGTCCTTTCCTGGCGCTGATATTGGCAGCGACCACAACCTCGTCCTTACTAGCCTCAAGTTGAAGCTGGCATTGAAACGAGATAGCAAGAGCCCTCGCATCAGATTCGACCTCCAGAAGCTAAAAGACCCGGAAGTAGAAGAGCTCTTCCAAGCCCAGGTGGGAGGCAGATTTGCAGCCTTGGCTACTTTGGACTGTGACGTAGACACCCTTGCTGGAAATATAAAAGAGGTGTTACTTTCTACAGCAGAAGAAGTGCTGGGGAAGCAGAGGAAGCGCAAACAGCCCTGGGTCACCGATGACATCCTCGATCTCTGTGATGAGAGGAGAGCCTGGAAGAAAAAGAGAGGCCAAGACCTCACATCAGCAAACAAGTACAGACTTGTCAACAAGAAGATCAGGAAGAGGATGAAAGAAGCCAAAGAAGATTGGATTGAAGACCAGTGTTGTAGCGTGGAAGAGGGCATGGCAAACGGCAACAGCAAGAACGCTTATGAAACGCTAAGGACCCTCACCAAGACTCAACAGCGAACAGCCACAGTCATCGAAGACAGCAGCGGCCAACTCCTTACGGAAAACACTGCTGTACTAAACAGATGGACTGAGTACTGCCGAGACTTGTATAACTACAAGGCTGAGCCAGACACCAGCATCCTCCAAAACAACCAGGCTGGGGCCAGGAAGGCTGAAGACCTGCCAGTGTTAGCTGAAGAGGTGGAAGCAGCCGTACGCGGCCTGAAGGGAGGAAAGTCTCCAGGTGTAGACAACGTACCTGCTGAACTGTTGAAACATGGAGGAGAAGTAACAACGAAGGTCCTCACTACACTCTGTCAAAAGATCTGGGAGCAAAAGAAATGGCCAGTAGAATGGACACAGTCTCTAGTGATCCCGCTCCCCAAGAAAGGAAACCTGAAACAGTGCCAGAACTACAGAACTATCAGTCTGATAAGTCACCCTAGCAAAGTAATGCTTAGAATCATTCTCAACCGCCTCAAAACTTTCGCCGAGGAACTGCTGGCAGAAGAACAGGCTGGCTTCAGAGTTGGAAGAAGCACTGTAGAGCAGATTTTCAACTGCCGCGTCCTGATCGAGAAACATCTGCAGCATCAGCGCGAACTCTACCACAACTTCATTGATTTCAGGAAAGCATTTGATCGCGTCTGGCACGACGGACTCTGGCAAGTCATGAGATCGTTCAACATAGAGGAGGGACTGATCCAAAAGATAGAAGCGCTTTACAAGAACGCCTGCAGCGCGGTTCTACTTAACAATCAGTCAGGCGAGTTCTTCTGGACGACGATCTGTGTCCGTCAAGGATGCCTGCTCTCTCCTGTCCTTTTCAACATATTCCTGGAGAAGATCATGCAGGAAACCCTCCACGACCACCATACTTCAATCTCTATTGGTGGCAGATCCCTGTGCAATCTTCGATTCGCAGACGACATTGACCTCATGGCAGGCAGCAATAGTGAGCTCCAAAACCTGACAGACAAACTTTCAAGTAGCGCAGGGTCTTATGGCATGGAGATCAGTACGGATAAAAGCAAAGTGATGATCAACACCACAAGCGACAGCAGCAGCAACATTCACATGAACGGCCAGAAGCTAGAAGAGGTCAATAGCTTCAAGTACTTGGGAGCCACCCTGTCCAAAGACGGTAGTTGCATAGCAGAGATCCGTATCAGGATAGGTACAGCAACATCCGCAATGGCCAGGCTGGACAGGATATGGCGAAGTAACTCCATCAGCTTCACCATCAAGTACAGGCTTTACAAGTCCCTCGTAGTGTCTATTCTACTCTAAGGCTGTGAGACTTGGACACTGCTTGCAGACTCAGAAAAGAAAATCCAGGCCTTTGAGAACAAGTGCCTGAGGAAGTTGCTCCGCATCTCGTACCGCGAGCACAAGACCAACGAATATGTACGGAGCATCGTCACTTCCCTGGTGGGCCCACATGAACCCCTTCTGGCAACCGTGAAACGGCGCAAGCTTGCTTGGTTTGGCCACGTGACCCGACACAACACCTTGTCCAAGACTATCCTCCAAGGCACTCTCGAAGGAAGTCGTCGGCGAGGTCGTCAGAGAAAGAGTTGGGTCGCAAACATAAAAGAATGGACCGAACTCGAGATGCCAGACTTGCTTGCCACCGCCCAAAATAGAACTCAGTGGAGAGCACTGTCTGTTGCTGCTGCCTTTCAGTCCCCCCAACGCCCAGTTCGGGCAAGGGACTGATGATGATGATGATGACAGTAATAAATTTAACATTTTTATTTTTTATTTGATTGTATATGATTAAACACATAGCCTTAAACCAGTCAGATTCAGCATCATAAACTATAAAATTTATTGTTCTATTATTATAAAGTGGAAAAGTATTAGAATATCCAAGATAAAAACTATATGTCATGTATATCTTCATAGGTGTTGGAAGTGTTGAAAATGGTCGTCTAACTTGTGTTTTTAAGTCACTAATAAGCATAAAACCCCTGAAACTCGATGTAATATCTATGAATTTACCAATAGGCCAATTTTGATCCTCTTGTCTGTCCGTCATTTTTATAGACAAACCCAAAAGATAAATTAATTTACTAATCCATACCCAGTGGGCTGATCTGTTTTTAAAATAAGCTTTAGGTGCTTAGTCAATTTCAGTTTATTTTTTACACAGTCTCGTTCATGTTTATTGGGAATTACATCGTTTTCTCTGAGAAGTCTTCGAAGCTGTCACGGTCCTTACAGTAAAACAAACAGATAAACTTTAACTGTTCTCGAAAATCTTTCAGTACAGCATTATATTTTTGAGTGAGAATCCATACACTAATGTTTGCGTGTCTGCCACTAAAGGCAAGCTCTGCTAATATGTTTCTTTTTTTGACAATATCCTTTTCTGCTGAGCAGTCATCAACAATAAACAAGGTTGGCTGTCCTTCAAATTGCTTTGTAAAATACTGTAGGTAGTCATTCAGTTTTTTCTCAGGATCAATTAAGTAAATGTTATGATCAGTCCAAATGAATGAACGGTTGTGATAAGCTTTGTTATGTTTTATCGTTGGACAAAATATTACAATGTTTTCAAAATGGCGGATGTATCTTGTTTGTAATAAGTCAAGTACAAATTGAGTTTTCCCACACCCAGTGGCACCACAAAACAATCCACAGTCATTAGGTTCATTTTAATACACAATATAATTTTAATATATGTGTCCACTTAGTCTGCTTTCTGAAATATTTAGTTGGGCATCAAAAATTAGATACAAATATATATTTACTGCTCCAGCTGCTTCAACCTTTTTTTGTATTTGAATTGTAATTCCATCACTACCATTTTCAACAGTACGACCTGACCCATGTAGATAGTCATCATCAGTACTACGTAAATCTAGCCAAAGTGCATACTTGTCTACCAGGTATTGTGCAATTCTTACGTCATAAAGATGCAGATCTTTAGATGTAATGTTTGCCGGTTTTTCTCTAATTCTTCCACCTGCAAAATATTTTAGAATCTCACCATATTGATGATAAGGTAGCATACCTGAAGCATACACTTGATTAGGACGGCCTTCAATAGTACAAGACAAATTAGTAATCTTTGGATTATAAAATGTTTCTGGAGTAGGAGCGTATGGATTTGCTGGTTGAACAAACAACATAAGAATGCCTTTCAGTGACCTAGCAGGAGTGTTTAGGTTAATGTTCCAAATCTGATCACTTTTGTTTTTATTAATTAAACTGTGCCTTATCACGCGGTCATAATAAATTGGAAGTCTTGACTGGTACTGATTTCGAATGAGGGTAGCTAGATGAGCATGTGTTACAATTTCATATTCTAAGGAAATGTTAGTGATCTTGTATGATGCATGGATATCAGTTGATTTGATAACTTTGGAGTAGTCATTAAACATTAACTCGAAACTCAGACGGTCATTTAGTGCTCCTTGGTAATAAGGTAAATGTGATGTTAGGATTTCAAATTCAAGTGGAATGCAAAATCTATTACCATATGTATCTGCCACAATAACATCAGCAGCAGATGCTGTAGATTTGTCTCCTGCATTTATTCTGAGTTTAGTAATATTATCTGCCTCTATACCTTGATAAATACGGTCTTCTCTTTCTTGACTTGTAAGCCAAAGGTCTTTGTAACAGTAAAATACATCAGCATCGTCAAGACTAAACACTTCCTGACCTTCAAGTTTAACTTTAATATTTTTAATAATTGCTCTACCTATGTTTCGAACTAGTGTTCTGTTCACATCTGTTGTTGAAGTAAGTTCAATATTAAATGCAAGGTAAGAAGTATCAGGAACAATAACATCATTGGGACCCAGGTTAGGAAACTTAACAATAAGGGTTTGGTTTTGGTCTATAGTACTAGGATTGTTAGTGATTACAATTGATTGCCTAATACCCTTAACACCAAGAGGTTCACGTAGTTTTCTGTGTGGGTCTAACTTTGATCCGTATGTCGATGTCATTTTTATTATGCGTAAAAAAATTAAATTAATAAAAAACAATGGCAGCAGGAGGATTTGGTCATGATTATATTGAAATGGATGACATGAATGACTATGATACTAGTGTAACAGATGTAACTGGAACAAGTAATACTTCTAGTATGTATCATGAACTGTTAAAAGATAAAGTTAACTCGTTTTATGATAGTGTTGGTGAACGTCCAGATGAAATAGATCCTAATCAGTTTGAATATGAAAAAGGGCATTTATATTTAAACACTGTTGACAAAGGAAAAGTACGATTGACTAACAAAAGAGACCCTGGTAAGTTTAGATCTTTAAGTACAATCAGAAATGAAGGCGGTGTTGGCACCTTGCGTCAACTTGGTATTGGAGATAAACAGTTACCACCTAGTCTCGCTAGTGCTCTTCATGATGTGCAAACAAAATTGCCGACTGGACAAGAAATTGAAATGGCTGAAGTAACAAAACTACCAGAAATAGCAGACACAGTAATAAAAGAAACTTCATTTACAGAAGGTCAAATAAATGAGGAATTAAAAACAATTGGTGACTCTCCTTTAACAATGCGGGAGTTAGCTGGGTTAGATAAAGCACTTCAGTCAATAAGGGGTGAGCTTGTGAATAATTTGGCTAAACTAGGTGAACTTGATAAACACATAGAAAGAGAAAAGAAAAAAACTGGCTACAGCCGATGATGAGAATTATGACACAGAAATGAAAGAAAAAATACAACACAGATTAAAAGATTTGTATACAGAAAGATCAGCGCGGCTAGAAGTAGTTGAAATTGGAAAAGAAAAACTGAAAACACAGGTGAACAGGATTAGAGAAACTATACAAAAAGTACTTCACGAAGACACAACTTTGACTGAAAGATTAAAAACACTTTTCAGAGAGCAGGGTATCACTATTGCAAGTTTAGTTACTGCTCTTGGTTTTATTATTAGTACTATAGTTTTAGCTGTTACAGGTGGTGGTAGTAGTCCAGCACCTCCAACTCCTCCAACTCCATCAGACCCAAAAGATTTACATACTTGGGTAAAAAAACAGTTGTCTCATATATCAGACTTGCTTAAAAAATTAGCTGTAAAAGCAATGGATGCTTTGCCGGGTATTATAGGTAGTGTTGTCAGTTGGTTGATTAGTACAGCAGCAAAGGTAGTAGGGTTTATGGCAGAGCATGTGTGGATCTTTTTGGTGACAGTAGGAGGGTTAATAGTGGGTTATTTAATGAAACAGGTAAAGAAGTAGTATTCCTAATCCAGTAAGGCCTATTACCAATGCAGTTTTTTCTGACTCATGTGTGTTTTCTTGGTCTGTTACTGTCTGTACTGGTGGTGTTACTGTCTGTACTGGTGGTGTTACTAACTGTATTGGTGGTATTACTGTCTGTATGGGTGTTACTGACTGTATTGGTAATTTTACTGGCTGTATGGGTGTTACTGGTTGTATGTTGGAGGTTGTTGGACTCAAGTTTACAGATTGATTGAGTCCTAATTTCTGATTGCTCCCTGCAACAACTATTTCATTATTATAATTTGTTATTGCTCCAATTTGTAGTTGAAGATCTGATGGTAACATGTATAACCCAATTCCAACTACAAAGTCAACTTTTGATCTGGCATATCTAAGTACGTCTTGATAGTGTTGTATGCTTGATGGTAAATCTACTACTGAATTAATTGAGTCTTCCATGTTTGCTAAAAATTGTTTTTGTGCTTCAAATTTGCCACTACCATTTAAAATGTTTGATTTAGTTTGAGCTTGTGATCCTAAAATACACCACACGTATGTTCTTATAGACTCATTAATACGTTCAACTCCTGCTTGAGTAAACCCATCACTCTTGTCTAAAATAAATGTGGTCCAGGCATTAGACTGTTTCTGTTCTATTGAGCCTAACCAGACTTCAGATTTTGATGAAAATGAAGAGTAGGGAGGCCAATAATCTTTCTGATATTGTCTGTGACTCATAGCATAATATAATGTTCCCATGCCTTTGTGATCATCAAGTTTTTGTGTAAAGTCATACTTAGTGCTTATGTTAAATTCATTACAGATCCGTTCAAACGCTTTCAAATCCATTGGATTGTTAAACTGATTAAAACTAGATTTAGTGGGTAGTGGTGTATGCAGTTCTGACAGTATTCTTCTAAGCTGGTAATACATGTGAAAACGATAGACAGACTTAATCAGTTTGTTTGGGTGATTCAAATGTTCTGTAAAAGAAACACCACAACCTGTAGTTGAGCATAGTATAGCAAAGTTAAGTTGGTTTTGGAACATTTGTAGTGGGTTTGATGACCACCTTCTTGCAGTTGCATCATCTGTTATTGGAGGGTTTAGGTAATGATCATAAGGGTTGGGTACTTTCACTTGAAATAAATCTCGTTCAGACAAAGCTATATCAAGCTGATTTAGTTGAATTATTTTTTGTTCATATGTTGGTGCAACATTGTATTTAGCATCCACATTAAATTGGTATGCATTTACAGTATTAATTGTTGGTGATTTAAATTCCATTATGCTTTTTTATGTGATAATAAAAAATGTTTATAACCTTAACAAATATTGACACAAGTAAACCAGTGTGGTTAAATAATGGGATTGATAATCGTAATGGTAGCAAGGCTGTAGCTATCCATGAAATGTTTTATACAGTAAAGTGGTTTAATGTAACGGACGATACAAGTTTTTATGCGATTTATGCAGATTCTGGTAATAGTGGTGTAGACAAAAATACACACTTTATACCATCTGGGTATTATGACTTTTGTACATTAGCTAACTGGTTTCAAAATATATTTAAAATTAAAGCAACTTTAAATCAGGCTAACTTACTTGTTGAATTAGAAGTTCCTACAGGTAGTATACCAGTATTTTCAAGTGAACTTGCATATTTACTAGGTTTAATAGACAGAAATATAACACCTTTAAATTGGGCAACGGGCTTTGCAGATAATGGTACTAATGGATGGTATTATACGTCAGTTGTAACTAAAATAACTGGAACATATCCTGTTCATTTGTCAGTACACACATTTCTAAATGTTTATTTAAAAGAACTAAACACAACTGAAAATATATACAATGGAAAACCTTCAGCTTTGTTGAGATGCTTACCAACTGGAACTGCTCCATATTGTGAAAGTGAAGTTATTAGATTTCCTAATTTACAGTTTAAAAAATTAGGTGCCAGTTTCTTTGAATCACTGAGCTTATATGTAACTAATCAGGATGAAAAACCAGTTGTAATGCATGATTTTACTGTTGTTTTGGAAGTTAAATAGTTTTATTTTTGATAAAAAAAATGAGTGTTGGACCAAAGTAAAAAATTATTCCAGTTGCATGTCCGTCAATAGAGTTAAAAGATTTGGCTGACGTGCAAGATTTCGATAAAGAAGGTGAGGTAGGAGAAGTGTATGGCTTTGAACTTGTGTCCGTTGGGTTGTACAAACGAAAGGCAATTGAAGATGAGAGGCAGTTTCCTAAACTTAGTCAACTTCGTGATGTTACTGTTCCTACTCCTGTAAGTAATATAATATACAGTTTAAAATATGTTGGTAATAAATGGGTAATTATTCCTAATCCTACTCCGCTTTTACCTATGCCTCTTAAATGGGACATAAAGTTTGTATTTATTAGTCCTTATGTTTATTTTACTGATGAAGGTGCCCTAGTATTTAAAAAAGTTGTTAACTCTGAACCAATGCTTATAAGTCTTGTGCCAAGCTATTCCGCAGAAACCAATAGCAGAGAAAAACTGAAACTTCAAGAGTATGGTAAAAGAAGGTATTTTCTTACAAATAGAAAGGGTAGAACAGATACTTCTATTTCGTTCGTACCAGCAAATTTTACCATAGATAGAGAAGCCACAATAGTTTTTGAAATTCTCATAAGATCTGCAGAAACTGAAAAAGAAGCAGATATTGCACAGGGAATCAAACTTGTGTGGGATAGTTCAGTAGCAGAGTCAACAAAGGTTGTTATTGCTATTAGAAAAAACAATACAGATTTTGAAGTTTCTAGTAGTGTCCCTGATGTTATGGTAATGATTGATAAACAAATTTTTGTTCGTATAAGTTTCATAAACCTGGAACACATAGACCTTGTTTCATTTTATTATGCTAGCAAATTGTATACATTTGAAGAGTTGCAAAATGAAATAGAAGATGAAAAAATATTTGTTCTTAAAATGCCGTCGCTGTATCCTCAAATACAATCTGATAAAATATTACAGGCGGACTCATTCCGTTTAATTAATATTACAGAAGCGTTAAAATATTTAGAAGAAGAACAAGCAAAATACTCTCGATGTAAACGACGATATAAAACAGTCTTCAATTCTGTACACAACACATCAATGACTCTTGGCTTGACTTCGCGAACGAAGATTTTATAGGAGTTGCCCACGATGTCTGCAGGCTTGTTCGTGGCTGCGGAGGCCAATCCGAGACAGGCAGGTTCGACCGCAGTGGCTGCAGGGGAAGGTATGGCCAGGGTTCTGAGCTGCGGCATCTCTGTTTTTTCTCCTGAGCCGCTTGTCCTTAAGGCTAGCTCTGCGAGAGTCCTCAAAGGAGACAGCTGCCTTGTAAATGGTGGAGCGCCAGGTGTCACGGTCCGCAGCAAGCGAAGACCACTGGTGGTGGTCGATTTGGCAGGCACTAAGTGACTTCTTGAGACAGTCTTTGTATCTCTTCTTTGGTGCCCCTCTGTCACGGTGTCCAGTAGCAAGCTCGCCGAACAGGGTGACCTTTGGTAGGCGATGATCCTCCATCCTGGAGACATGCCCCGCCCAGCGGAGCTGTGTCCGCAGCAGCAAAGCCTCGATGCTCACAGTTTCAGCCTGTTCAAGGACCTCGACGTTGGTGACATAGTCACTCCAGTGAATGCCCAGGATGGTTCGCAGGCAGCGCTGGTGGAAGCGTTCGAGGAGTCGTAGTTGGCTGCGGTAGAGGGCCCAGGACTCGGAACCATACAGCAGGGTGGTGAGGACCACAGCTCTGTACACGCTGATCTTGGTGCCTGTTTTCAGCTGTTGATTGTGCCACACCCGCTTGAAAAGTCGCCCGAAAGCGCTGTTCGCTTTTGCCAGCCTGCTGTCAAGCTCCTTGTCCAGCTTGGCGTCCGACGTGATAATGCAGCCAAGGTAAGTAAACTGGTGCACTGACTTTAGTTCAGACTCGCCGATGGTGATGTGAGGAGGGCGGTACACTGTCTTGGGTGCCGGCTGATGGAGGACCTCTGTCTTTTTCAGACTGACCTCGAGTCCAAAGAGCTGGGCAGCATCTGCGAAGCAAGACGTGATGCACTGCAGGGCTCTCTATGTGTGTGCAACGAGGGCAGCATCATCAGCAAAAAGCAGCTCACGAATCAGTTGGTCTAGGGTTTTCGTGTGGGCTTGCAGTCGTCTGAGGTTGAACAGGCTGCCATCGAGACGATACCTGATGTACACTGCATCGTCATCATCGAGGTCCACTGTGGCCTGCTTCAACATCATGCTAAAAAAGATGGTGAAGAGGGTCGGTGCCAGCACGCAGCCCTGCTTTACACCGTTGAGAATAGGGAATGGTTCTGAGAGGTCATTGTTGAGTCTGACCTGGCCTTGCTGGTCCTCGTGTAGCTGGACAATCATGTTGAGGAACTTTGGGGGACAGCCAAGTCGCTCCAGGATCTGCCACATGCCTTGCCTGCTCACAGTGTCGAACGCTTTTGTTAAGTCGACAAATGTTACATACAGCCCTTTGTTCTGCTCGCGGCACTTCTCCTGTAGCTGTCTCAGCACAAAGACCATATCGGTGGTGCTCCTGTTTGCTCTGAAGCCACACTGGCCCTCTGGGAGTTGGTCTTCAGCGATGGCAGGTACCAGCCGATTCAGGAGCAGCCTTGCAAGGATTTTCCCAGCAATGGACAGCAGGGTAATTCCCCGATAGTTGGAACAGTCAGACTTCTCGCCTTTGTTCTTGTACAGGGTCATAACGACTGCATCACGGAGATCTTTTGGTAGTGTTCCTTCCTCCCAGCAGCAGAGAAAGAGGTCATGGAGCTTGTTGTGCAGTGCTGTGCCTCCATGTTTCCAGATCTCTGGCGGTATTCCATCAATGCCTGCTGCTTTGCCACTCTTGAGCTGGTGGATGGCTGTGAGGGTCTCTTCAGCGGTGGGCGGTTCGTCCAATTCAACCTTTACTGGGAGGTGTGGGATTTGTAGGACGACTGCTTCTTGAACAGTGCGCTCAGCGCTGAAGAGGCTCTGAAAGTATTCCGACCAGCGGTTCAAGATGGAGGTATTATCTGTGAGGAGTGCCTGGCCGTTCGCGCTTCGCAGGGGACTTTGTACCAGGTGCCTGGGGCCATACACTGCTTTCAGTGCTTCGTAGAAACCCCTGTAGTCACCATTGTCAGCGCAAAGCTGGGTCCTCTGTGCAAGTCTGGTCCACCACTCATTCTGGAGATCTCTGAGCTTGTGCTGGAGACTGCTGCAGACGAGGCGGAAGGCAGACTTCTTCACAGGGCAGGAAGGCTGGGCTAGGTGAGCCTGATGGGCGGCTCTTTTTTTTGCTAGGTGTTCCTGGATCTCTACATCGTTTTCGTCAAACCAGTCTTTGTTCTTCTTTCTGGCGAAACCCAAGACTTCTGCAGAGGATTTTGCAATAGCAGTTTTTAGTTGTTCCCAAAGTGTTTCAGGGGAGGAGTCTACTGGGTCTGCTGTGTCTTTGAGCCTGCACTGTAAATCTGTCTGAAAGGCAGCTTTCACATGGTCACGCTGAAGTCTGGCAACATCAAGCTTTTTCTTGGGGGGCCCCCATTTCTTGGGTTTTGGCTTGAAGTGGAGCCTGAGTTTGCAGCGGACAAGGCGGTGGTCAGTGTGGCACTCTGCGCTGGGCATCACTCTGGTGAGGAGGACGTCACTGCGGTCCCTCTGCCGCACTAGGACATAGTCGATAAGGTGCCAGTGTTTGGAGCGAGGATGCATCCAGGTGGTCTTTCGACTGTCCTTTTGCTGAAAAGTAGTGTTGGTGATGACCAGTTGCTGCTCCGCACAGAACTCCAACAGTAGGCGGCCATTGTCATTGCAGTTTCCCACGCCATGCTTGCCGAGGACTCCTTTCCAGGCTTCAGAGTCCTGGCCCACTCTGGCGTTGAAGTCGCCAAGGATGATGACTTTGTCGTCTGCTGGGGTACTCTGTAGGAGGCTGCGCAGGTCAGTGTAAAACTTGTCCTTTTCAGCAGGCTCTGCCAGGAGGGTTGGGGAGTACACACTGAGAAGGGTGACGTGTTGCTGGTGTCTCAGTGGGAGGCGCATGGACATGATGCGGTCTGAGTGGCCCGTTGGTAGGTTTTCCAGCTTAGTCGCAATGGATGTCTTGACCATGAAACCCACGCCTGAGAGCCGTCTTTCTGATGCAGGCCTGCCTGACCAGTAGAGGGTGTACCCAGCACCAAGTTCTTGACTATGGGTGTGGTTTGACTATGGGTGTGGTTTCAGCTGGATTATCTGTAGGAGGTATAGCTCTGTTTGCCACTGGAGTTGGAAGTGTTATAGGAATTGCTGTTGAAGGTATTGGTCTTGTCACAAGTCTAGCATGCTTTGGTATGGAAGCTATTAACAAAAAAATTTATATAAAGTTGCAGAAGCATGAAGCATTGAGTACACTCGCTGAAGCTAAGCTAAGCAGTATGAAACTTATTATTAGTAAGGCTTTGGAAGATAATGAAATTGATGATAACGAATTTAAGAGAGTCCAGGATGATTTGGCTAATTACAAGCAACAAAAGTCTGAAATACAGAATAAGATGCGTAATCAGGATGTAAATATTGAAGAGTTAAAGAAATCTTTTTTAGAACAAGGAAAAAAGATCGGAGTAGAAGAAACTATGAAAAAGGTTCAAGGATTTATAAGCAAGTAAAGATCAGTTTTGTTAATCAATTATTTTTGACATACACTTCGCAAAGAGATGTTTAAAAAAAGCTTTATTGTTGTCCTTGTAACTTGTAAAATCTGCCTGAGTATCTTAATGACTTGGGTAAGAACTTATAAGTACTTATGTTAGGTTCTTGTAAGTACTTGTTTAAAGTAACTTAAAAGAACTTATGACAACTAACATGTAAGTGACAGTTGTAAGTGTCTTAAAGAAGTTAATAAAAAACATTAATTATTTAATGATTTTGTTGATTATAATAAAACGTGTGATTATAATAAAATTGATTGTATTATTTAAGTTGTTTTGTCTAAATAGATAGTTGATTATAATAAAACTATAAAATGGATGGTTTAAAATGTAATTGAAGTTGTTTTGTCTAAATAGCTAGTTGATTATAATTTTTTTTTAAAATTAAAGTTGGCTTGTCTAAATAGCTAGTTGATTATAACAAAAAATTTATAACATAATAATTGAACTTTTAAAATGTAAAAAATGTTGCTAGAGTTGGTTTGTCTAAATAGCTAGTTGATTATAATAAAACTACAAAATGGATAGGGGGTGGTTTGGGATTCTCCTATTATCTATCTCTCCTCGTAGCTCGTACCGTATCTTCGCTGTGACCCAAGTGTCTCGGCACCGGTTGCTCACTCCCCGAGTGAAGAGATGGAGAGATGACCTCGCATTAGGTCCCTGGTGACTGACGTCTCGGCTTCCGTCGCTCCAACCTCCGACAAGCACTCTGAACAGTAACAAAGTCCTAAATCGTAACACTTGCTAAACACACACACACATATTGGATAATATGATACATTACGTAACCTGGCTGATACAAATAACTCGCACGTTCATTCACACACACACACACACGTGCTTCATAACCCGAACTACTTTCGTAACACCCCCACATCTCTGCCACTACCTTGAAACAGACTATAACATAACACGCTCGCTATTCGTTATCCCATACGCTGGAAAAGACTATACTTAACCACGTACTACCTTCATAACGACTTAGACATACACCCCTCACATTCCTTTAGTTATCCATCTCGGTAATATCTGTATACGAAAAACACCGGTTACCTCACTGAACTCCAAACCAACATACTGAACCAAACCAGACAACACTATACAACCGAATTAACTCATATTAACGCATACTATCTTTAACGCAATAACCATCAATAATACATATCTAAAACATATCTGAATTCTAGGTTTCAGAGTCTTGGAATAAGGTATCTCACACACGTCTGTACCCACTGACAGTAAATCCCGTACTAACGTTTTTACAGCGCTGTTCGCCTGAGCTCACTAAAACTCCCCGTGTTAACCGTTTCTTAAAGATTCCAAGTGGCCCACATGCCACCACGGACTATCGTCACAAACAAACCGCTGACAACTACTGTACCGTATTAAACCTGCTGTGTGAACCCTATGCGTGAGCATAGAGTTTCATCACATTGTTGTTGTTGTGGTTTTGAGGTTGTGTTTGTTAGTTAGTTAATTTTTAGTTTGTTTGTTTGATTGATTGATTTTTGTTTTGTTTTGTTTTGTTTTGTTTTATTTGTTTGTTTTTGTTTTGTTTGTTTTTTCTTTTTGGGACGGAGGGGGGGGGGGAGGGGTGGTTGGGGGGGGGTGGGGGGGGTAGGAGGGGGGGGGGTGCTACGTATAACAACCTAGCTCGTTTTAAACATTTGTAAACAAAAGCGATTGATTATTTGAAGTCAGAGATACATGGACACATCACCATTTAAGTGAGTCTGCATGCCAACTTCGCGTCATGGTGGAAAACACTGGGGTACACATGCAGAAATAATTCGTCCCTGTCCAGGTCAGAAAAATATTAAGTCTGCATTGGCTGAGGAACACACACTCAAATCAACGCAACTTCAGGCGTACATTCCCATGAGACCTCGTTTCGTCGGGGCCATCAAAAAGGCATAGAGGATCTATTCTTCTTGCAGATAACTTTCATTTTGAGTCGAAAAAGCCAATGAAAAAAATATTTGCTTGTGTGGATTTGGTTTTTAAGTTTTTTAATAACTTATACGGTGCGCCAGGGTCCATTTTTATTTTGGGCAGCATGGTTCCTCTGTGTGCTGGTTTGTGAGTTTGGACCTTGCGGCTGTACGGCAGTAAGGTCCAAACTCACAGACCAGCACACGAAATCTGGACGCTGCATCGTCCATCATCCTTGCCAATGCGATTCTGCGAGGTATGACTAACTATCGTCCCTGGAGCCCACAGAGTGTCTAGGGAGCCGAAATTATGTCCCGGTTGGCAAAAGATCACCGGGCTGACGTTGGCTGCAGTAGGCCAGCGCACGGCTGTGCGCGGGCCCACTACAACCGACATCGGCCAGATCTGATGGTCTTTTCGCTTACTGGGCACAGTTCTGGGGTCAGACTAGGGACCAGTTCCTTTTATGGGAAATCTCCCGCAGTTCCGGGGTCACGGCTCTGGTTGACTGCTTTATGACGCATCGACTGGTCCTCCATTGTGTCCATGACCTTTATCTGATGAGTGACCTGAGTGAAAGCAACAGCAAGAAAAACGAAACAAGTTGTAGGGTGTAACACTTAGATATGTGTAAAGTATTGTAGCATGGACGTGAAGAATATGACAGTTTGTTTAACGTCACTAGATTTATTTCTGATCGACTGGACATGTGCGTCCAGTCCCTGATGTTTGGTCTGGTCTGGACAGCCTTTTATAAGACTAACACGTGACACTACGGGAAAAATGGAAAACAAAATAACTTGACCGCAAATCTATTTGAGTCCTTTACTGTCAGATATCCAGATGAACTTGTGCTGCATGAATCCAAGGTGACTAACGCAGTTGGCTTTTTATTATTGGTTGTCTTGTAGGCGTATTCAGCAGAAACGGTTTAGAACAACAATCATATGGGAGCCCATGTCATTCAGCCATAGCTGACACTTTTTTACCTTTAACGCATAGTGCCCCAGGACCGAAATCTCCCAAAAACTGTATTACAATTCTATAGTCAGATCGAGCATGATAGTTCAAGGGTGGTGCCAGAATAGTTTGGCGCCTATCGGCGCCAAGCTATTCTGGCACCACCCTTGAATTATCATGCTCGAACCATGTCTTGTTGTGGTGTGTCTGGGGTGAATGAGTTAGGAGTTTATGTCTCTCAAAGCTACCGTTTGGCTGCAAAACACAGGTTCTACAACCTTATGAGAGATCGCCTGTCACGAAAGAACTTCATTCAGATGGCTGCAACCTCCTGAATGGTGGTCATTAACCCATTTAGGCCCAAAGCCCTACTGCAGGAGATGGGTCGACCATGATAATTCAAGGGTAGTGTCAGATTAGCTTGGTGCCTGTTGGCGCTAAGCTAATCTGACACTACCCTTGTGCATTGTCGTTAGATGACGCTTTCAAAATTTGGGGAAATACGGCAGTGGGGCTGAATGAGTTAAGTACAAGTGACACTTGCTACCCTTCAAGACTTCCCTTGAGACATCACTCTGTCTCTCAAAAATACTGTTCTGTTCTCACAAACCAGATAGGTGAGGGTTGTATATATGAAAGTCATGTTCTTTGCCTGCGTATTTTTCTGTGGGCTGGCAATTGGGTGCCTGATAGGAGCGGGCAGGGGATCTAACTGTGTGTATGTCAAGGCTGAGAAATTCCCCTTAGTATGTAAATAATAATAAAATAATACATAGTTCTTGTATAGCGCCGTTCTCCAGGAAAACACTGGACTCACTGCGCATGCACAACAGCACACCCTTTCTCTCTCAGACACACACGCACAATTATTATATACACTACTTTAAACCACCCCATCCCTTCCCCACACCTTACATTCACTTCCTCTGGGATCAGAATAGGTGGCAGTCAGTCAACAGTTAGCTAAATATGAGCTAAGTGTTAAATGCCCGACAAAAAAGAAAAGTCTTTAAGTGAGCCTTGAACTGTGACAATGTGGGCAGATTCCGCATTTCCGTTGGCAGCGTGTTCCATACACAGCCAGTGCACTGTTCTGTTGCAAAAATGATGGGTGCTCAAGACAGCACTGAAGATACTGAAGCTGTCAAATTTCATAAGCAGACGACGAACCTCAGTCGGTCACTACGCATGCAACCGGAAGCGTTAAACCGACTGCGTGCGTCTTTCTACTGAATTTCATTCCTCACATCTTTGGCAAACGACACATGTCTGCAAGAGGCATAGATCTTCATGAGCCCCCCACCCCCTCCTCCTCCCCCCCACCTCGCAATCTGCGGGGGAGAGGGGCGGGGGGAGGGGGGGTTGTGGGGGGGGGGTGTTCATGAAGATGACCACATTTGACCACATTTGCATCTGTGCTTCTCAGGCAGGAAGACGATGAGTGTTCAGTCAGCGGCGTTGACGTGATAAGTATTTTGAAGAAGGAATCCCCTGCTAAGCGTTTTGCGTGTTGACAAAATCAAATCACTATCGTAACTCGAAACCATACAAAATACAGAATTGATGTCTGAATGTCGTGCCTCAAAGAAACATAATTCGTGCGTGTGTGTGTGTGTGTGTGTGTGTGTGTGTGTGTGTGTGTGTGTGTGTGTGTGTGTGTGTGAGATGGTGTGTGTGTGTGTATGTGTGTGTGTGTGTGTGTGTGTGTGTGTGTTTTGTTTACATTTTATTTTATTTATCTTATTTTATTTTATTTTTATTCTTTTCTATTCTATTCTATTTTTTTCTTTCACTTTTCTCTTGCACAATTGCTTATAGTCAAGAACTTGATATAGACGTTCACTGGCAATATATAGCTGCAGTGGCTTCAGGCACTACGCTTGAGCTATCTTTAAACTAATGTACAGGGTCGATGCATATGCTGGATCTAGATGTAAAAGGTTTTACAGCAGCCCCTGGTTGTCCATGGGGATTGTTATTTATATAGGCATTGCGTAAGTTTACACCTAACGTGACTTTCTGTGCTCATCGTGAATTAAACTGGCTTCTTGGCCCATTGGCAACTGCGGGGGCTCATGAGGATCTGTTTCTCTTGCAGCTGGATTCTGTGCACTTTTTCTCGGTAGTGTAACGGGTTCATTTGAATAAATTGTGTTGTACTCGTTCTTCTTGAGTGCGTTTCTTTCTTTGTTGGGATTTTTATTTTTCTGAGCATTTTATCACGCTTACTTGGCAGTGACCATTTTTGTCTGGACGCCAGTAAGCAAAAGTGTGCAGGGCCGAGAACTTTTGCTCAGTAGACTGTCAGGCACGTAGTTCCTGACAGCGGAATTGAAATGTGAGCCGTCAGTTAACTCCTTCGCGGCCAGCCGCATCCGGATGCGCGGCTGGCCGCGAATGAGTTAAAGCGATCTGTTCCATGACTTTCTTATTGTTAAAATTCGCCGATACCAGGGGTTAACAAATTTGTCTGGCCTGAACTACGACTTTTCTACGCTTTTTTTTCACAATCCATGTGAGTCGTACCAGGTACCAGAGGTTTTCCACGACCTTTTAAGCGCGCGTAACGAAAAGAAACTCTCCTGTGCACAAAAAGATAAGAAGAGCAGAAAAAGTCTTTAAATTCATTTTACGACTATCAATATTAGTAATTAAAGTTATCCTTTTCGTCCAGCATTATTGTGAGACATAACAAAAGAGCATTATTTTATAAAGGGGACATTGAAATCTCATAACCTGTTACTGCCTGGAGCAGGGCGCTTTAATTACGTTAATTCTATTAACTCGTTGTGCCCGAGTTATTACAAAATGCCCACATTTCGGAGTTATCCTCTGAGCACCGCATTACATTTCAGGCGACAGATCGACCATGATAGTTCAAGGGTGGTGGCAGAATAGCTTGGCGCCTATAGGCGCCAAGCTATTCTGCCACCACCCTTGAATTATCATGGTCGAGCCACACCTTGTTGTGCTGTGTTGCGGGCAAAATGAGTCAATCGCATCTTCACAGCCTTCCGCCCCCCAAGGTGACCCAGCGTCTTGTTTTACAGACACAGCTGTCAAAGTGGTAAAAGACAATAATTTGCTTTTAACGAGGGTGTTGGCATGCATATTTTACAATGGCCTTGCTAACAGAAATCCTGTCGTTGTTTTTAACCCCTTTTCACTGCCGGAAAACTGCGAACACCACCCACCTGCAAGAGGCAAAGAACTTTATGAGGCTCTGCCCCACCCGGGTCTGCACTGGGGGACTTGGGTGGGGTAACTACTTTTTAGTTCCCAGGGTCACCCTGGTCAGCCCCACAGGGTGGGTTTTATTCTGTATTCTGGGGCATGTGTTTCTGTCTACCCTTGGTCCATTCACCTGTATTTTCCTTTTTTCAAATCTCCCTACTGTCTGCGCTGCCTGTAGCTCTTGATATTGGATGTGTGTTGCTAATGTTCTTAGCTTTATTTAGGCCCCATGTCGTAGGTTTATTTAACGTATTGGGCCGGCTGGCGACATACATTCAATATTCTGGGTTTTTATTTTTCACACGCAGTGCAGGCACGTTGCTGTCGGGACGTTAAGCAATGTACAATCAATCAATCAATTCATGAGGCTCTACAATTGCAAGGACTCATGAGGTTCTTTTGCCTCTTGCTGACCCTATTTTATATTGGTGTTCCTTGATGGGATCATTCAGTGTTGAATTTGCACTACTTTCAAAGACATAAGGTTGCGCCCAATGGCAGTCGCGAAAGGAGTTAACCCCTTCCCTGCCACTACACGTACATCGTCTTTCTGAAATCTTTGCTCATTCAACGACCAAGAGCCAACACCGTCCAAGGATCATGGGTACAATCTGGTCTCAGCAAGAGGCATAGATCCTCATGAGCCCCCGCAATTGAGGGGGCTCATGAGGATCTATGCCTCTTGCAGTTGGGTGGTATTCATCTTTTCTCGGCGGTGAAGGGGTTAAGGCAAAACTGAGCAGGAAGAAGAGCTTTCAAAAAAGGCAGGCCAACTTCGAGTCAAGGTTCACGCCATCGTGAGCAAGGAAATAAGTTGACCGCCGCGCGAGAGATTAAAAAGAAGTCAGCGGAAGCTTTTCTGCGGATTATGTCTCCATTAAAACGTCACCGTTCTTAATGTTCAGATAATAAGCTCGACCTCTTGGGGATTCCTTCACGATCCTCTTGGTGAGAACAGAAAGAAAGAAAAAAACGGAAATAGAAAAAAGAAGAGAAGATAATGTTTGGATAACTTTTGATAGCTTGCCTCTTTCAAAAGCAAGAGGCATAGATCTTCATGAGCCCCCGCATCTGCGGAGGCTCATGAAGACCTATGCCCCTTGTCGATCTAGTGTAGTCACTGTTTCCTCAGAAATAGGTTATTGTGGAGTTGTTGTTTTTTTCCGAGAAAAGGGGAGGACATCACTCCAACGCACGAGTCAAACTAAATAAAAGAAAAGTGGAAAAGTTCGCGAAGAGTGCAGCTGAAAATGTTTACAGTGCAACATTTTTTTTTCTACTCCTGCAGAATGTTATTTAAAAGAAGGACACGCCGCCTTTCGTCCCGTACAAAATTAATAGCACTTGAGTTAACGCGTCCCTGAAAGCTGTCATCTGGGGTTTTGGCGGGTGGATCATAACAGGAAATACTCATTTTTCATTTTCTTTTTGTTTAGTTCATTCCAAGACTGCTTATTTCAAGAATGCAACGTTAATTCATTGATTTGTTCAAAATCTATGCGTGCTTCTTGCTAATTGGGATAAGACTATGCACTTAATACATCTATGCTCCCCAAAAGGAGAAGCTTATGCTGGTTTCTACTAAAAGTGACGGGACGCCGTTTTTATCGGCTAATAGAAATTTACCGCGCAACTCCGACCTTCAACACTCCGACACTTCCATTTTCCGCGCAAGTTCTCTCTGCTCCCCGACGTCAGACCGTTGCTGGCCCGCGCACGACCGTCGGTCTGACGTCGGCCCGGGGGCGCTCTGCTTACTGGTCCTTTTATCCATCCATCCATCTGAATATCGAGCTCCGGATAACTAACTTGCCGCGTTGAGGGAAAAACTGATGCAAACGCCGGATTCGTCGAGGCGCTTCGATCGACAATGAACTACGGCCTCCGGCTTTCGCAAGCTTATGTGGATCGGTGTCTCTTGTAGATTGATAGCTGCAAAACTTTTGACGTATTTTCCTGCTAGCCTCTCCTGACATCATCCGCTTATATAGTCGCAAGTCTGCGCGGAAACTGAACGGCTTCGTCTGAAGAAAACGTGAACTGAACTAAAAAAAAAAATGGATAAAATAAAGGCTGGGTTGATTCGCATGGGCTCCTGCACATTTTCGGAAGCTGGCCGTGGACATTTAGCCTCGTCCGCAGACGGATGACGCTGCAGTTTGAAGGCTCTTTTGACATTATCCGGCGGTAGTAGCTTTGGAGAGGTCTATTCTGATGGTGCCAGCCAGAGAGTACCCGTGGAATGAAACATCGATTGAAAAGAAGCGTGGCGGAAAATCTCCTTTTGTTGGCGCGGGGCCTGGACATGTCTGCCAGGGAGGAAGTGTCACGGTGGAAGCATGTTTTGTTACTGGCGCCTTTATCCCACGGGGAAATGCACCCCGGCTGCTGACATCCCCCAACTGCTTGAGGCAAAGAACTTCATTAACCCCCGCAGATGCGGGGGTTCATGAAGTTCTTCAGTTTGCTTCATGTGTGGTTGCCCTCCATTTAAGTCAGCACATCCTGAGAAAGTTGTGTTGCTATCGGGACGTTAAGCAACGTACAACCAACCAACCAATCCATTTAAGTCAGAGAGTACAGCCAGGAAGAAGGTTTCGCTGTGGAAGCATCTTTTGTTATTGTTGCGCTTAACCCATTTAGCCCTGACGCACTACAGCAGGAGATGCATCGCCCATGATAATTCAAGGGTGGAGCCAGATCAGCTTGGCGCAATGCGGCGCCAAGCTAATCTGGCACTACCCTTGAATTATCATTTTCGATACATCTCCTGCATCTGGTATATAGTGGTCGGGTGACACCTCCAATTACACTTTGGGAAATGCGGCCGTGGGGTTAAATGGGTTAACCCCAACACAGCCCAAGTGCAAGAGGCAAAGAGCCTCAAGATTCCCCGCTTATGCAGATCTTTGTCTCTTGATGACCCGTCCGTTGGAGGTTCACAATGTCCCGCTCAGTAAATCATGTTTCAACGTCACAAACCAGAGACACACATTGGTAACCCTGTGAACACGAACCAACTACAGGAGACATAGATCCTCATGAGCCCACGCAGTTGCGGGGGCTCATGAGGATCTATGCCTCTTGCTGACCCAACTTTGCATCCATGTTCCTTGGACGGCTGGGGCTCTTTGCTTTCGAATTTACAGAAATTTCAGGAACACAATCTGCGTCCTGGCCGCTGGCAGCGATCGGTTGAAGGGACCGATACATGGCATATAGTAATTGCTTGGTTGGCGGTGTCAGTTACACTTCGTGACAAACAGCGGGTCGGGAGACATCGTGAAGAGGCCTGCAATAACTTCCACCGTAAAGCTTCCGGTTTCAGTAGCGAATGCGGTCGAGGAACGATGTTAATTTATGCGTACATTGTTACGTCAGGCAAATAAGCGTTATTTTAATATTTGACATTTACACATAAAATATGCTTATACATTTTTTTAAAATCTCATTCAAGGGCGTCTCGCATCAATAGCTGCGAAAGTGTCGTATAGTGTCTCACATTTTTGAGCTATCATCTTTTACTACATTACAGATCAGGATGTAGATCAGCCATGCTAGTTGAAGGGTGGTGCCAGAGTAGCTTGGCGCTTATTGTTGCACCACGCTTGAACTATCATGGTCAATCAGTGTAATATTTTATGAGACAGGATTCTAATGGGAGCGAAATTATTTATGTGCTCTTGTCAGGATGGAGAGTAAAGTGTCATTTCGAAAATTAATGTAGGCCTACCCATCAATCATTCTTTGCGTGACTGTTAGTCAGGTTAGTCCTGATACCTTCTAAAACGGGATACTTTTGATTATGCTAGTGCAAGGGTTGTGTCAGAACAGCTTGGCGCCTCTGGGCGCCAAGCTGTTCTGACACAACCCTTGAACTATAAAGGTAACTCATTCGGTAACTATCACGGTATCTCAGTCTCCTGAACCGTAACGTAGACTTCATAGGACAACTCGCAAACCTGAAGAAGAAAAAAAACAAGCTCAGGATTTAACCCTTTTCATCATGATACACTACTGCTTGAAATACATTTGACCATAATAGTTCAAGAGTAATGCCAGGATAGCTTGTCGCCTGAGGCGCCAAGTTATTCTGGCACCATCCTCGAACTAAAATGGTTGATCTATCTCCTAATATATGTAATGTAGCCTTCATATGACAGAAATCACATTAAAAAAATGTAGCCTCAGGATGTAATAGGTGAATTGATTAGGAACGTATACTGTGGCCCAAAATCATTTCTTTTTATCCCAGCTGCAGCAGCAGTTCAGTTCAGTTGTTGAGCATCAGTCAGACTAAATGCTTTCTGTATTTTGCAGGCTCTATTCCCGACCAGTGCCTGATCATCGACTACACACAAAAAGGGACCGGGAGGCTGGAGGGCGCTCCCACGTGTATGACACTAGTAGGTCAGATATGATATTACTGCACTGCATTTCTTGACTCACTCTGTGTACACCCAATACCCTGTGACATGCCTGTGCTTGCTGTTTCGTCGTTCGTTGTGTCGTATATGCGCTGTTTCGTCCATTCTCTGTTTCGTTAATTCGTTGTTTTGTTCATTCGTTGCTTCGTTCGCTTGTTGTTTCGTGCATGCAATGATTCGACCATTCGTTGTTTCGTTCATTCCTTGTTTCGTTCATTCTTTGTTTTATTTATTCGTTGTTTCCTTATTTCGTTCAATGGTTGTTTCGTTCATTCTTTGATTTATTGATTCGTTGTTTCCTTGTTTCGTTCATTCGTTGTTTCGTTCATTCTTTGTTTCGTTCATTCGTTGTTTTGTTCGTTCGTTGTTTCGTTAAACTAGTGTTTCGTTCATTCGTTGTTTCGTTCATTCCTTCATTCATTGTATCGTTCATTCGTTGTTTTGTTAACCCATTCAGCACTGACTTACTACAGCAGGAGATGGGTCCACCATGATAATTCATGGGTAGTGCCAGATTAGCTCGGCGCCTGTTGGCGCCAAGCTAATCTGGCACTGCCCTTGAATTATCATGGTCGCCCCATCTCCTGCAACTGGTACATATTCATTAGATGACAACTCCAAAGTTTGGGAAATACGGCCGTCGGGCTGAATGAGTTAATTCGTTGTTTTGTTCATTCGTTCGTTCTTTCGTTCATTCATCTGTGTCGGAATGTCGGTGAACCTCACTATGCATTTACCACATTATCCTGTAACTCCCTCGATTCGCTCCGCGTAGTGGATCGAGAGATGAGTCCAGTGGGGGCCGCGGAGCGGATCAAGGGAGGCAATCAGTGTGTCTTGAGCTATTACGGTCTATTCATCTTCTGTGACTCACTATATATTTATAACCTTTCCATCTGCAAGAAGCATAGATTGTAATGCGCCCTGCAGCTGCAAGGGCACATGACAGTCTATGCCTCTTGTACCGAGTTGATGAGGACCAGCCCCTTGGATAGTTTCTTTGTTCTATGTCCTGCACTGTTGACGTTTCCTTGAGTGTCATAAGCAAAGTTTGCCTCGTGGGTTTTTTATATTTCCTATTAACTTTTGAACAAGACATATATTAACACATTCGAAACATGCCGCAACGGGATTCCCGGCTTTAAGCCGCGAATCCGATTTCGGCAAGTCTCGAAAGAGTTAAAGGATAAACTAAGAATAATCAACCAACTTGGTCCTAATTAACTTTAAAATTTGGTTGACTTTAAACCCAACGGTTTAAACACTACCCTCGGGAGATCATGGAGATGACGCACATTAAAGTTGAATCATATATCTCGTCTAGCTTGTTCATTCATTTATGTGTTTGGCGATAATTTGTATAGTGTAGGAAACCCGTTCTGAAACAACCGCCAAACACATAAAGGAATTAACAAGTTGAACGAGAGACAGACATTTTTCGGAATGAGTAAATTGCGTTATGTCGATGTTTGCTTTGGATTCTTTAGTGGGATTTCGTCGTGTGTATGAGGAAATGCACAGTTTCGGGCATTATTTTACGCCGAATTGCTTTTATATATATATATTTATATATTATATATATATATATATATATTATATATATATATATATATATATATATATATATATATATATATATATATATATATATATATATATATATATATATATTATATATATATTATATTTAGGGGTAGGGGTGGGGGTGAGGGGATAGCTTCTGCAAAGTAATAATGTGTATGATTAACCCCTTGTGCCCTCAGCCACCGGTACTCTGCTGTAATTTGGCAAAAGCTAGTATGTGAAATTTTGACAAAAGCGGGATTTTCATTATACAACAATGAAATCTCGCTTATAAAAAATGGACACACTGCTTTTTTTTATTTTTCTCTTAAATAACTGCCGTTCTGCTCACAGTAGCATGGGCTGCGTGCACCCGACCTCCGACCACAATGTGAACAAAAGGGGTGACTACCAGCGCTATTGATCATTGGTCAACCATTTACAGTTCTCTCCCTCATCATTTTTTAAAACTCTTTCAGCCCGACGCACGTATTTCCCAACGGGAGGCGTCGTCTAACGCCTATGCACCTGTTGCAGGAGATAGATTGACCATTATAATTCAAGTTTAGTGCCAGATTAGCTTGGCGCCGACAGGCGTGAAGCTGATCTGGCACTACCCTTGAATTATCATGGTCGAACCATCTCCTGCTGTAGTGCGTCAGGGCGGAATGGGTTAACGATTTCCACAAAGAGCGTTACCATGCAAAAACTGTTGAAGCACATTACCGGTGGCTGCACGCACAAGGCTGTTAGCACAGTTTGCCCCACGACCAAAATCCCCCAAATTTTGAAGTTGCCATCTGAAAGACTTATTACAATTCTACAGACAGATCGAGCAAGATTAGTTCAAGGGTGGTGCCAGAATAGCTCGGCGCCCATAGGCGCCAAGCTATTCTGGCACCATCCTTAAACTATCGTGCTCGATCCATGTCTTGCTGTGGTCTGTCGGGGCTGAATGAGTTAAATATTTTCCTGATGTGTACGTACGCCAGAAGCAAGGGGGGTGGGGGGGGGGGGGGGCGGGGGCGTAAATATATCTTAACCCCTTCGTTGCCAATGGACGCAGTTTGTGTTTTCGAAATCGTGGTAAAGACAACGTCAAGATCCTTAGCCCTAAACAAAAAAACAAAAAAAAAGAGGATGAAAATTGGTTTCAGCAAGAAGTACAGATCATCGCCCCCGCAACTGCGGGGCTCATGAGGGTCTATACCTCTTGCAGTCGGGTGGCGTTCAGTCAAGGGGTTAATCTGTGTGTTCAACAGGAGCGTACCGCATCGCCACCCCACTGCCGGTGGCCGCCCTGATTCTGTCCCTGGCGGCCGTCACTATGAGCGCTGTGGGCAGTCTACGACAGAACAACAAAACGATCGCCGCCGCTGTCTTTTTCATTCTCTCCGGTAAAATACACACCTTGCACCGCGCCATTCGTATTAATCCTATTAACCCTTTTGGAGTCGGTAGCGGTTTAAGTCGCAATGATTCTTGCGCGGCTAAAACTGCTAACAAAACCCAAAGGGTTGATAAACAGCCATAGTTCTTTCCACTCGCTTTGATTTGATTTCGAAATTATTTGTGTTACAAAATAATAAACGATTTCCGGAAACCGGAAGTAGGTCAACATTGCAAGTGGTTCGACACAAACAATGGATTAAAAGCCCGGACAAGCATGCGATGGATCGCATGTTTGTCCGGGCTTCTAATACACTGTTTTTGTCGAAAACGTGCAATGCTGACTTACTTCTGAATTTACAAAGAACTATACTGACGAGAAAAATAAATGCAATATTTTTGGAATCATCAATCATCAGAAACACTTTGTGCTTGGATAATTCAAAGAATGTCGTTTTTTTGTTTGGTTTTTTTGGGTTTTTTTGGGCTCCTCAGTATACTATTTACACGTACGCCCGCGGGGCATCTTCTTTATTATCTTTTTAAATTACAGGCAATTTATGGTTTAACGCAATGCCAGTGACCATAATTAATTTTATTGATGGCAAATCCAAAGTCCTTTGTAAGCAAAGTAACTGACTTAGATATGTTAGGTGAAGGCATCTGAAAATGCGTTGTTGCATCGTACTTTTTTGTAGTCGAATTTGTTACCAACGACGTTGTTTTTTAAAATAATAAATCCATCTCCTCTTGATCTCTTCTCTTGATGAATCCACCTTCTCTTGATTTCAGGCCTGTGCTTGGCTGTCGGCGTCATTCTCTTCATCTCAGCCATCAGTGACGAGCTAGGGTACCAGAAGAAATCTCTGCTGAAAGACTTTACGTACACGTACGGCTGGTCTTTCTACACGGCCGGAAGTGCTTTTATTTCGGCGGAAGTGGCAGCAGTCCTGTGTGTGACGTTGTACTTGCGTCATAACGGGCGCGTGCAGGACATGGTGCGCATCATTCCAGGCCTTGAGGACAAGATTGTGTCGGATACCATCAAGTTGAAATTAAAAGCTGAAAAATACCCGCGACATGACGACTATCCGGACGCGTTTTGGTGACTGTGTTAGTATGTGTGACCTCGGTTTACGTATCATATCTTTAACTCACTCCAGACGTGCTGCATACGGATATGCGGCAATTACACGTCTCCAAAAAGCTGACACGCTTAGCCGTAAGGTCGACATTCCTTGATTTGGAATAGTGTGATGACTCTATTACAGTTAATGAGGCACATCATCCATGATGGTTCAAGAGTGGAGCCAGAATAGCTTGGCGCCTTCGGCGCCAAGCTATTCTGGCACCACCCTGAACCATCATGGTCGATTCATATCAAGTGTTTCAAAGCTGAAAAAGGTACGTAAAACCTTCATATTCTGCGTCGCTGTGGTCTGGTCTTGCCTAAATCGTCAGGCCAGCGTGCTGTATACTCGTAGCGTCAGACGTATGCTCCACAGTTTCGTTTTAAAGTCCGTTACTTGAAGTCTTACCGATGTCTACAACGTGTGGTGGAGTGGGCAGTGCTGCAAAATTTGTCACAGGTCGTCCTTCTGTTCCACACTCAGGATCGAAGACTCAGGCCTGTCCTAGCGGCCAGCTCTATCGTATAATGATGGAATCCATCGTCTTGCTGTGGCTATGAAGACTTTTCAATCCAGACCAAAAAGGTGACTGCCAAGCGTGTAAACTGCAGAGAAGAACTCAACGGAGAAAGAAACACGCTTAGAAAAACAATTACAACACAATTTATGAATATTGCCACATTCCTTCTGCGATAGTGAAGATAAGTAGCGACTGATCTCTAGATTTGTTTGTTTGTCTATTTTGAAAAAGGGTATTTACCCCGAATATTATTAAATTGTGTTGTAACTGTTTTTTTCTAAGCGTGTTTCTTTCTCCGTTGTGTTCTTCTCTATGAGGACTTTGGCCTGTTGCAAATTGTGTTGGTAAGCCAGCGGTTCAAAGCTAACCACGAGGAGCTGATTTCTCAGGAATGTTCATTTGAGGTGCACTTGGAGAAAACATTACTGTCCTTATTTAGTAAAAGCTAGTATGTTCCTTTTGGAGGAATGCGAAAGTTTCGTTGTATAACAATGAAGGTCTCACTTCTCTCAAAAAGGACGTCTGGCCTTTGTCAAATAATGGTCAGCATGTGTAACAAAGCGCCTACGACTTGGATGGTCAGATGTGTGGCAATAAACCGAAGTTTAAGACCGTTACCGCATGGACGGACCTAAAGGACCCAGGATAACGATATCTTACGTTTGTGTCAAAGACATGAATGGCTGCTGGCTATTTAACCCCTTCACTGCCGAGGGGAAAACGTGAGCACGATCCAACTGCAAGAGACATAGATCCTCATGAGCCCCCGCGACTGCGGGGGCTCAGGAGGATCTATGCCTCTTGATGAGATCAATTCGTATACATGTTTCTTGCACGATGTTGGCTTTTGGTCGTTGAATGAAGCAAGATTTCAGAAGCAAACTTGTACATACAGAGTACGCACGTTCAGTGGCAGGGAAGGGGTTAATGCATTGAACGTGTTCGATGATTACGTTTTTCTCGAATGGAACAGTTTATTTGTGGTCCGGATACATGCAGAACTCATGTTTTATATCGTGCAGTGTGTATGAAATCAACGTTTTGAAAGATGAGAGGAGGATAGACACGCACAAGTAAAGCATAATGAAGGGGCATTACGGGCAACAAAGCCTCCCTTTACTTTGTGTGATTTCGTCCGTTAGTGTGTGTGTTCTGTACTTACAATGCATCACGTCCATTTAAGTTAGATTATCAGTCCGACATGGTGTTATGTTTATTTTGGAAGAAATATTGATGAATCTAAATACGTGTTCGCTGACGTATTTACTGTTTTGTGTCGTATTTCGATCATGAAAAGTGTTTTAACTATTGACCGTTCCTTTAACTGTGCACATCATAAAATATCATGATTATTGCTTAGACTGACGTGCAAACGGGCATCGGGGGAGGGGAGAGAGAGAGAGAGAGAGAGAGAGAGAGAGAGAGAGAGAGAGAGAGAGAGAGAGAGAGAGAGAGAGAGAGAGAGAGAGAGAGAGAGAGAGAGAGAGAGAGAGATGAATTCACTGCGGATTCAGAACTACTGGCTCTTTCAACTCAACTTTTCGAATGGTTGAAATTCTAGAATCGCCTGCAAGGAACGCATTTTAAATACAAGAAAACGTATCATCCGTATTAGCTCTAGGGTACGCCTGCTTGGATCGGCGCCCGGATAAATTAAATCTCTGAGCGATCAGTGTCCATCTACTACCAGTAATTGTCTCTAAACGTAAGACATCTAGGCGCTACGCTAAAGTTTAGAAGCACTTTCAATAAAGTCGATGTCTCGCGTCCAAAACTTCGGAACTCTGTTCAACTTCAGTAGTACGGTACTCGTCTAGGGGACGGGGTGAAGAGAAGTAAAAAGGTCTAAGGAAAAAGACAGAAGTTCAATACCGTCGAAGATTTACAAAGACAACCTGTCCAATACACTGCACAGCGAATGAAAGACCACCCGACTGCAAGAGGTATAGATCCTCATGAGCCCCCGCAATTGCGGGGGCTCATGTGGATCTATACCTCTTGCGGAAATTCATTTCGTCAGTGTTTCCGGGACTGCTTTACGCCGAGGAGTGATCAAGCCAGAGCTTTGTCTGGCAACGGGACGTTTCCAATCTCACCCTACACCTTGAAATCTGTTCTCTAAATAGCCCGAGCTTTGATGCAAAGTCTTAGAAGGACCAGTCTCTGGGCGCTATTTCTGGATGAGATGCAAACAAGGAGACTGACGCCCGCAAATTGCTAATTAGTCTTGCCACTTTTAGTACGGTGATCCAGTGAGACGTGTCGCGAAAAGGCAATAGGCAATACAAATACACTGAAAGGCACGAATGACGTGTCTCAAATGCCTTTGTGACTCATTCGAGACGTGCTGCATCCAGATACGCGGCATAAAGCCGAATGTGTTAGAATAGACACATATACACATAGGCACGCACACACACACAAGCACGCACGCACACATACGAACGCACGCACGCACGCACGCACACACACACATACACACACTGACACACACACACGTTGTTTCACCCGCTCAGTGCCGCAGCTGTTAGAGGTATAGAACTTCATAAGCCCCCGAAGTTGCGGGGGCCCATGAGGATCTATGCCTCTTGCAGACACCACATTGAATCTCTGTTCCTGTGACAGCTAGGGTTTCCTAGTGTTGAATTAACGAAGACTGCAGAAACACAGTCTGCGTCAGCCGGCACTGAATGAGTTAAATTTAAGAATATTATAATTGCAGGGAAAGGAATTACGTTTAAAAATCGACTGTTCTCGCTAATCTTTGTCTCATTTTACGCTCGTGACGTCCGACAACTTTTCGCATTGCATCGATGCTGTTTTACTGCTTACGGACGCCGTCAAACTGACGGGCGTAAAACGGGGCATTACCCTGTGAAGGCAAAAGACGTGAATTCCTCTTTGTGAAAAGCGAAATTTTCATTGTGTTACAATGAAAATTTTGCTTTTACTGAGCAGTTTGCCCACCTTCCGAAATGTTTATTGATCACTTTTGGCACTCTTAGAAGGCCATAGGGCCGACGTCGGACGCTGTTGGCCCGCGCACTACCGTGCGGGGGCCAACGGCGGCCGACGTCGGCCCGGTGGCCTTTGCGCACTGGGTATCTACTGACCCAGAAGGCGCGAAATAGCAGACGGATCGGTTTCATTAGGAGCTATGACAGGCCACGGAACACAGTGCCGTTTCCGTACTGTCCAGTCTCTTAGCCTTAGTCAGTCCCAGGCATCCCCTAATATTTCAATCCCCTAAAAAATCACTACCGCCTACCAGCTGTACATTTGCCATGCACATAACACCAAAAATACCAGCACATTGACAGTCTCATTTCTTGGCTATGAACCTGATTCCTTACCAACCCCACACCCAAGCACAGCGGAAATCAGCGTGCCCCTTAAATCACTACGTCAACGGCAACTCAACATAGGCCCGGAATTGTCCACTGGATAAGCTCAGGATGCTATGAATCAAAGCACCAAACATGTCTCCTCTTATTTAACCAGAAATTTCAAGCAAATTCCAACATTCAGCCTTACTACAAATTTTCAAACAAGGCAAAAAGTTATTTTTAAAAACACCGGTCCTCTTACTGCCTCAACTGCCCAATTTGAATATGTAATTACTGGTCTTTGTAATTGGCCCCAATGATTTCCTGCCAGAGTAGAAAAGAAAATATAAAATATAAAATACTCGCATGACACTGCCTTAAAAGATCTCTCCAATAGTGATGTAACTTACTTTGCAGAAATAGAACGTTTTAGTGTTTGGTGTAAAGATAATTTTTTAGACCTAAATGTGAGTAAGACCAAGGAACTACTGATAGACTTTTGAAGAAACCCTGCCCCTGTCCCTGTTCTGATGACTGATGATGTGTCTGTTGAGCGTGTGACTGAGTACCTTGGAACAGTTATAGATGATAAGTTGTCCTTTAATGCAAACAGCACCCTCATACACAAGAAATGTCAGTCACGCATCTACTGCCTTCAGAAACTCAGGAAGCTGAATGTGAACCCCTCTGTCCTTCAAACATTCTACTGCTCTTTTATCGAGTCTGTCATCACTTTCCGTTCTGTGTGCTGGGTATGGAGGTCTGAGTGTGAAGAACAAGAACAAATGGTAAACGTCTGCAGCAAGGTGACTGGCAGTCAGCAAGCAAGTGTGGAGTCCTGTATGAACCGTGTGTGGTGAGAAAGGGTAGGCGGATAGCTTCAGACAGATCCCATGTCCTTGCCCGCCTCTAGGAACTCCTCCCCTCTGGCCGCAGACTCCGCACGCACAAAGCTAGGACACTCAGACTACAGAACAGTTTCATCCCCAAATCCATCACTCTAAGCAATCTGTAGGTACATCCACGCATACCCAAACCTAACTCCTCCCCCTATCCCCTTTACCTGAGCAATCAGTAGGAATGGAGCTTGTTGATTTTAGAGAAGTGATTATATTGTATTTTATCTGGTTTTGAACATGGACATATTGGGATTTTCGTTATTGTTTGTTTACCTACTAATTATTTTACTAAGGTAGATTTTAATTATGCAGCTTATGTAATAACGTGTAATAATGATTGAGACGTTTGTATAATAAGCAGTGAGAGTTAGGATTAGGTTGAAATACGCGTATTATGTATGCATGTGTAGAGGTGGGTGTGAATGTGTAAGTGCCGCTCAGTGCATAAAAGATGTTTATGTGTGAGATAATTATGTAAGAGTTATGTGTACAGATTTTGTTGTGTATACTTATGTTCATTTGAAATTTGTAGCTGTGTAAGTGCAGGGAGAAAATGTTCATAATTATATCATAATGTTTTTGCCTTGTTTGTACTATATGTTATAAATGTACCACAAACAAATTTCACTTTTCGAGATAATAAAGTACTCTTATTCTTATTCTTAAATGCTCACTTCTTCGCACTTCCAGTTACCGGGCCAGGCTGACGGAGATGGATCGACCATGACCGCTCCAGGGTGAGGCTCGTCCAGCGTAGCGTCTCTGCAAGCCAACGTCGACCCGAGAACAATCCTTCTTGCTACTACTAATGCTACTACTAAATACTAATGTACGTACTCTGCGATGTTTACCTAGTGAGCAAAGGCCTTCGGGCCGACATCAGCCGGAGTTGGCCCGCGCACGATGGTGCGGGCCAACGGCGGCCGAAGTCGACCCTATGACCGACCTGTGAAATGGGTAGGTGTCAAAATTGCACTGTCTCTCTTATACTCCAACATACATGCACATCCTCATAAGGTTCGCCGCAGGAAGGCAAATTAATGACCCCAAGTTCATTTGCGTGAAAATCGAGATATTCACAGTAATGCTATGCAAATCTCGCCTTTTATAAAAATGGACTGACTGGTTGTTTGGTTTTTTTTTTTTATTTCTAGGGCAGTAGTGTTATCTATCTATCTATCTCTATCCCGTAGTCTTGCCGACCGTTGGGGAACCACGGATGACTTGGCAACCAGCTCCCTCCATTCCTCTCTGTTCTCTGCCATCAAAGATAATGGATGACCATCCATTATCTTTGCTGCCATTCTCAGCGTATCGCCCAGCTTCAGTCCTGTCCACTCTGAGATATTGTCCTCCCATCTTTTCCTCTGTCTTCCTCTCCTTCGTCCTCCTTGCAGTAGTGTTACGTATGTCTAAAACATAAAAAGGTTACCAAATTCACTAAAAGACTGATCATTTGTGTGCCTGTCCTAAAGTCGTAAGATCCAAAATTACAGACCAGCACAGATTCGGGTTCAAACTAGTATACTGACGCAGTGGCGGATCCAGGGGGTTGGGGGTTGGGGGGGGGGGGGCAGGGGGCCCGGGCCCCCCCCCCCCCCCCCCCCCCGTCAGCCCTGGCATCCCCGTCAGCCCTGACAAAAAAAAATTGATGGTTATTTGTGGAGGTTGTGTTTTACTATTCGATGGTTCTTCTTTTCTTATACGGTGTATTTTACAATTATCTAACGGGATCGGTGGGTGAGCATAGTGTGTTCATGGGCCTATAGTCAAATATCGTCACTTGGCACTCCTTACCTGCACCTGTCACAGTACTTCACGCAGACATAGAGTGCCATGTGCCCCGCACACACAGGGGCTCATGTAAATCAATGCCTCTTGCTGTGCGATACAATCTTCATTGCATCCTCAGACTCGGGCAATAAGCCGCTGACTGCTGGTCAACCCCAGCGGTGGAAAAGTGTTTGATCATTGCTGAATTGGGGCCCAACTCAGTCCCTCAGCCAGGCATAGAGTTTCATGTGCCCCTTCAGTCATAGGGGCTCATGAAAAGTATTACCTCTTTCTGTGCCATACAAATGGTATTGCATCCTCATACGTGGCAGTCATCTAGGTTTAAGTCTACGCCAACTGTGATCAGAAAGCAAGAAATCAACTGCGCTGTGAGTGTCTCCCCCGGGTGTCACTGGTAATTGCTAATCCCCTAATCATGTCATACAACACTCTCTGAGCTCAGTGGGTCTCCAGCCTCACACAGATTGCATAGCTTTGTCTTCCGTGGACATGCACAAGTGCCCATCAGAGTAGCAATGCGCGTCACCAGAGGGAAGGTGTGAAATGTCGATTTTGATCAACCCTTAAGTAAGCGTCAGTCAGTGTAAGAGGTATACATCATGAGTGATAATGACTATTTTTTGTGATCTGATCCTGAGTTCCTCATAAGGAGGAGGTTTGTGGGGAGCAGTATCACAATTTTCACAAATGGCTGTGTTATTTCCTCAGACGGAGAAGTACTAGTGTTGTTGTCAAACACAAGGTGATTGCTCTTGCAGAAACTCCAGGTAGAAAATTCTTTTCAGTAAAAAGACTTAACACCACATAAGAATCAGAAGTGCCAGATTAATCTTGTTTTGTTAGGGAGGTGGGGTTGAGGCGGGGAGGAGGTCAAGTGCATGTAGGTATGATCAGCCCTTCCTTTTAAACTTTTTAAAAAAATGCCAAAAGCGGTGCTGTGTCCCGAGATGAAAGAAGAAACGTTTTAACAAATAAAAATCGTAACCTCTGCAAACTCTAAATATGTCTCAGAAAACCCCAACAAAACAAAACAAACAAAAAAACAAAAAGAAAGAAAGAAACACGCGTAGAGAGAACGGTTACAGCACTATAGTACACTTTTAAAGAAAATCCCAAAAAGAAAAGCGCCAAGAAAGAATAATTTCAACACAACTTATTTGTAATTGTTCTTTTTAAGCGTGTTTCTTTCTTTGTTATAAATTTATGCTCGCCTGACAGTCACTATTTTGGTCTGGTTTTTGTTTGTATGACACAGTTTGCAAAACGGGGGTGGGGGGAGGGGGAAGGAAGGGGGAAGGGGGGAGGGAGGGCTGTCGGGCCCCTCCCCCCCCCCCCTCCCGTCGAGACACCCGTGGATCAGCCCCTGTGACGAGCAAAATAAAAAGTGATATTTATAGAATCATCGGAAACACTGATTCCAAAAATGGCGCATTTCTTTTGCTTGTCGGTATACAAAAGACAAAGGACAATTTCACAAGCGAGACACGAGAAGAAACACGATGAAAACGTGTGATCAGACACAGTCAACACGCCTTCTCTTTCCTAACCACCGCCGTTATTTCCGTTATAATGTATACATCAACTAGTTACTTCCGCGAACTTGAAAAAAATAGAACACTACCTATCTGCAAGAGGCATAGATCCTCTGGGCCCTCGCAATTGCTCGGGCTCGTGAGGATCTATACATCTTGCTGAGGCCTCTTTGTATCCACATTCCTTAGATAACTAGAGGTCTTTGGCTTTGAATTTCCAGTGATTTCGAAAACTTGTCTGCGTCTACTGGCGATGAAAAGGGCGCAAACATGGTACATTGATCGAGACCGCGAATAACTGCATAGTACCGCAAATAACTGTATAACGAGGTTTGTCTACTGAAGGGTTCTCGCCCCTTCCTCTTGACTTGGCCACTAAGGAGAGGAGACAGTCAATTAGCTGATACCCGTACTCTCCCCGAACGTGACTCTTCATCTCATAAGGACGTCGGCGATATTGGGTTCTCGACCTACAACCGACCGGCAAAGAGATCCACACAATGACCTACGCTGACTCCAAGACCTACGACTCGGGAGCAGTGAGGCTTCGTTTGCCAGCGAAACGGACACCGACAACGAACGAGAGCAAAATCACGGCGGATAGCCGGCTTGTTTTTCATAAGCATTGACAACACTCCAAAAATCTCCAAGTGCCATAGATCCTCATGAGCCCTATGCCTCTTGGAGATGTTTGGAGTGTTGACTGTCCGCCGTGATTTCGCTCTTAGTGGTTGTTGCGAGTCGTTCGTCGCAAACGAAACCTCACTGGTTAAATTTATATACACGCACGAGCGAAGTCACGAGGCAAAGGTTGCCAAAAAGCAAAAGACATTAACGCATTCAGCCCGACGCACGTATTTCCCAAATTTTAGAGGGCTCATCTAACGAATATGCATCTATTGCAGGAGATGGATCGACCATGATAATTCAAGGGTAGTGCCAGATTAGCTTGGCGCCTGTCGGCCGCAAGCTAATCTGGCACTACCCTTGAATTATCATGGTCGATCCATCTCCTGCTGTAGTGACTCAGGGCTGAATGGGTTAAGTCCGTTTCAGTGAACAGCGAGATTTTCATCGCTTATAACAAGGTAGGGTATAAGAAAAGTCGGATTTAACAACATTTTTCAGAGGTCCAGACAGCACTTTTTCTATGTTAATTACCACGCTTATAACAAACTTTAGATGGGTCCCCTGGCGATTTCCTGTATCCGAAGTTTACTGTACTACAATGAGCATCTCACTTTTCACAACTGAAACACATTAACTGTCGTTTCCCTTCCTGGAACAGTTCTAGTCTCCGCATCGGGAGGGCTCCTAAGATCTATGCGCTTTGCTGATGGCATCCATTTGTTGAAGGAGTGCATATGGAAACAGAAGAATCGAAGACATCCACATGACGGACAATTATATACACAAGCTGTCAGCAAAAGATATGGATCCTCATAAGCCCCTGCAGAATGCTGCCGGGGCTCATGAGGGCCTATGTCTCTCGCGGATGGTTGTAAATTGGCAGAAAGGTGAGGACAGAGACACGCACGGAACTGACCGCCGTACGTGATATCAACCACCAGTACTGAAAACGGAGACTTTTTCAGACGGAGATTCCCAAGCATTATTCGCCTGACGTTAGTCGCTTTCCAGTGAACACAAGACCATCGGGGTGACGTCTGACTGCGGCCGACGTCTGCCCGATGGCCTTTTGCGTACAGGTTTAGTCGTATAAGAGCAGTAAACACAATCCAGTGCGTTGTTTCTTTTTAATCCAGGGGGAAAAACGGATTTCTTCAATAGCATGTCCGTTGAAAGGTCCTGGTAAATCAAAGTGGCACAGCTGGAGTGCGCCTGAGTTGATCAGTGTTCAGGTCGTACTCCATAGGCAATAGATTTCCCTGTCTCCCCCCCCCCCCCCCATAACCCGCCCGTCAGGGCCGTCCATTATCACTCCGGTGCCGTGGAGTTTAACACGGAACTAATCAATCAAATCAGTGCATTTTTGTTGCCTTAGTTCGCCATCACAGACTCGGTCACTGCCAGTGGACGCAGATTGTGTTCTTGAAATCTCTGTGAATTCAACGTTAACACATTCAGCCCTGACGCACTACAGCAGGTGCATAGTTGTTAGATGACGCCTCCAAAATTTGAAAAAATACGTGCGCCGGTTTGAATGAGTTAAAGATTCCCAGCCGTCTAAGGAATAATGGATACAACGTGGATTTAGCAAGAGGAATAGATCCTCATGAGCTCCCGCAACTGCGTGTGCCCATGATGATCTAAACCTGTTGCCGTTGGGTGGTGTTCAGTTTTTTGGGGCAGTTGAAGGGTTAGGCACCGCGGCGAGAGATGGATCGGTCAGCATGGTTCAAGCACAGCGCCAGATTACCTTTGCGCCTGGGAAGGTGCCAAGCTAATTTGGCAGTACCATTGAACTATCGTGGCCGATCCTTCTCCTACGCTTTGGCCACAGTCTTTAAAGACGCGTCACAGTTTGTGTGGAGTGAAGGCCATTTTTTAGGAGTAAATAATTGTTAACTCATTTAAGGGGCCCCCCATCAATAGCTGCGAAAGTCTCGCACAGCGGACGGCAACGCTATGCGACACTTCCGCACCCATTGATGCGGGACACCTTGAACGAGTTAAAATGAACTGTGTTCACTGCGTGCGCACGTCTTTCAAATACAGTGAACACAAAAAATCTGATAACGTTGATTTTTACACGCCTTCAGTTCACTTTTGACAACACGTAATGAGAACACTCTATTTTCATGTCGTCCGGGGAAATCTGTTTGATTCGAAAAGGGTTTGTCAAGCATTTCAAAATTAGTCCATCAATTCTAAATGTCAGTTTTCCTGAAGAAAAATAGATTCATGGCAGAAAAAAATATTTTGTGCGACAGAAAGTTCCACACACACACACACACACACACACACACACACACACACACACACACACACACACACACACACACACACACACACACACACACACACACACACACACACACACACACACACACACACACACACACACACACACACACACACACACACACACACACACACACACACACACACACACACACACACACACACACACACACACACACACCACACACACACACACACACACACACACACACACACACACACACACACACACACACACACACACACACACACACACACCACACACACACACACACACACACACACACACACACACACACACACACACACACACACACACACACACACACACACACACACACACACACACACACACACACACACACACACACCACACACACACACACACACACACACACACACACACACACACACACACACACACACACCACACACACACACACACACACACACACACACACACACACACACACACACACACACACACACACACACACACACACACACACACACACACACACACACACACACACACACACACACACACACACACACACACACACACACACACACACACACACACACACACACACACACACACACACACACACACACACACACACACACACACACACACACACACACACACACACACACACACACACACACACACACACACACACACACACACACACACACACACACACACACACACACACACACACACACACACACACACACACACACACACACACACACACACACACACACACACACACACACACACACACACACACACACACACACACACACACACCACACACACACACACACACACACACACACACACACACCACACACACACACACACACACACACACACACACACACACACACACACACACACACACACACACACACACACACACACACACACACACACACACACACACACACACACACACACACACACACACACACACACACACACACACACACACACACACACACACACACACACACACACACACCACACACACACACACACACACACACACACACACACACACACACACACACACACACACACACACACACACACACACACACACAAAGTTTCCTGTCGTTGCCGTGATATCGTGTGCGCATGAGCGGGTTATATGAAGAAAGATAACAGTTGAACCAATACGAGTGACTGTTCGATATAGAGTTTATAGTTTATGTAGTTTTCATGCACCCATTACACGTTTTCTCAATCCCGCTGTGTCCAGATGCCCTTTGTTAATCCCTTGACTGCCAGTGGACGCGGATTTCGCGTCCGTGAAACCACTGCACACTGACCGACATTCGCGTGAAGAACACAAATGAACTGGGACTAAACGTGGGCACAAAGAACACTGGACTAAACAAGAGACATAAATCCTCATGAGCCCCCGCGACTGCGGGGGCTCATGAGAATTTATGTCTCTTGCAGATGTGTAGCGTTCGCCTTGCCCCGGCAGTTAAGGAGTAAACGTAAAGAACGATTTATTCGCTTGTTTTTTTTTTCTCTGGTGTTTGTGTGCGTGCGTGCGTTCATGTATGCCAGCATGCTTGCTTGCGTGCGTGCGTGCGTTCGTGTGTGTGATGAAAAATACTTGTCTGTCGACAGTTGTTGCTTTTTGCCCCAAACGGTTCTAGGAATGATTTATTTATTTTCATACGTTGGCATGTTTGATGTAAAACCTGTAAATATATATATATATATATATATATATATATATATATATATATATATATATATATATATATATATATATATATATATATATATATATATATATATATGCTGTGTGTCCGGAAATATACATGAATCGGCACAGCACTGGGTTCGTAGATTAGTACATATATACACGTTTGCGCTCGGTTTGTTTTTAAAGATTGAAAATAATTCACTTTCTTGTGAAACTTTGCATCTTTCAGATTTTCGGTATCTTCAAAAATAGAATTTTTTTTACAAAGAAGCATACTTTTTTTTCTAGCACATATACATTTGTAGAAAGTGTCAAACAAATCACGTTTGGTCCTAATTGCGTTACTGCAAACCGTCAGCATTGCCTAAGGCCACGCACATGCCAATGAATCGATCTTGCAGGGGACAGAATCGCTATCTTCAAGGGAGGTGATCACTAAGGGGAACTAATTATGTACTAATCGTCCTTTAGGCGTGAAGAAGGAGTCAGCACTAACATTTTTTCATTAGACATATATCACGAAAAGGGAGAGCGAAGATGATAATTCTCCTTTAGACCCTTCTGAGAGTTTTAAGAAAAATCATAAATTAGTGATTTTTTTTTAAAACCCACAGTGCGGTCTAAAAAGTGAATGATTATGGTCGGCGAATTTTGGTTAATTTTGGGTGTAATTTCTAAAATATGGCTTGGAAATGTCTTGAGGGACACTGCCGTTACAACCACACACACACACACACACACACACACACACACACACACACACACACACACACACGCGTGCGCGCAGGCACACACGCGCACACAAACGCGAAACACACACAAACACATTAACAAACAAGGAAACAAACAAACAAACAAATAAACGGAATTTAAATAAACAAGCATAAACACACACACACATACACGCGCACACACACACACACACACACACACACACACACACACACACACACACACACACACAATCATTTTTGTACAATATAAAGAGAAATAACACCAGAAGTTTTGTGGTCTGCATTTATCCCTACATAGCTAGAACGATACGCATCGTCATATTTAGAACGGAAAAAAAGAAATATAATAACCACAGCAAGCGGAATAAATAATGGGCGTTTCAAATTACACCATATACTAGACATGACGCTAGATATTAACTCATTGTGCCTGAGGTACGAAATACCCACATTTTGGAGTTATCCTCTGAGGACTGCATTACAAATTCAGGAGACAGACCGACCATGATAGTTCAAGTGTGGTGGCAGAATAGCTTGTCGCCTATAGGCGCCAAGCTATTCTGCCACCACCCTTGAACTATCATGGTCGAGCCATATCTTGATGTGGTGTGTCGGGGGCAGAATGAGTTAAATGATAAGCGGAGGCAAAAACTCATCAATATAAACTACACTAGCAAGGTACAAGTGTGCTGGTCTTTGATTTTGGACCTTACGACCTCCGTCCGTACGGTCCAAAATCATAGACCGGCAAACATAACACCAATGCGTCACAACGTGACTCATTTTGCCAGTAGCCAAGGGGAGCTGGTAATTATGCCAATAAACAGACAGAGAATAATTCTAAGTATAGCAGTCATATTGCACCGTGCGGCTGCAGTCTGAAAGGCCCGACATCTATGATGAGCACAAGTTACAATATTTTTTTTAACAGTGTTTTAAAAGAATCTGTCTTGTTTTTTACCGTGTCAGATTGTTAAGTGTTAAGTTTTGTGTCACTGGCAGCAGAATGCGCCTATGAAATCTTTGCAAACTGAGCGCCAAAGAAACGGATCCGTCCACACGAATATTGATACAAAGAGGGGTCAAAAAGAGCCATAGATCCTCATGAGACCCCGCAACTGAGGGGGTTCATGAGAATCTATGTGTCTCGCAGCTTGACCGTTTTCACTTTTTCTCGCCGTCTCAGGAACATGGATACAAAAAGGGGCAGCAAGAGGCATATATCTTCATGTCACCGCAACTGCGGGGGCTCATGAGGATCTATGTCTCTTGCAGTTCCACCGCGTTCATTTTTTTCTCCTCTACATTGAAGGGGTTTAATTAAGTCCCGACTCTTGTGTGTGATGCCTGTGATGTACGTTTCCAGAGGAAGGTACGGGGGTTCCCGAAGCTGACGACGTTACTTTGACCGTCGGGCACTGCTTGCAGAATGTACGCAAAAACTCCTGCCGGAACTGACGCCAGAACAGGAAATAGAACACAAAGTTCAAGGACGAGTCGAGTACCACCAAGGTGTCGGCAGCCACAGCGAATTTCAGCAGGATGTCCGGGTTCAGCAGATGGACATTCGTCAGCCTGACGAGGAAGAAGATGGCGGGCACCACCAAGCACACTATGTACCACGCGCTGATCATCAGCACGAAGCGGGACAACTCGCGGCTAGAGTTGTCGGTCCTCGCAGCAGTAGCGGCTGCCGTGTTTCTTTTGAATAAACACAGGTTGTAGACCAGGACCACGTTAACGATACATATGGCGAAGAATGGCAGGAGGGACAAGAGTATGGTCGAGATGTACAGCGTGTAGACCAGCCCAAAAGTAGTGAAAGGTTGTTCCTCCAGACAGGACCTAATGTTGGGCTTGAGGCTGTAGTCGAACATGCTGTCCAAAGCGTTTGGCAGTGTGAAACAAACACCAGCGATTAGAATCACGACAGCTCTTTTTAGAGCAAAGCAAGGCGTACAGATAACGTGAGCTTTGAGAGGCTTGGAGAGGGAAAAACACCGTTCAATGGTGATGTCCAGTACGGTGTAGGCGACGCCCCAGCATGTCAGGTGTTGAACATCACGCAGCACATCCAAACTGAAGCCCTCCACAATTCCGCATGCCCTCAGCACGGACACCAGGGCTACAGTCATAAGAAACACAGCGTCATACAGCGCCAAGCATCCAGCCTGGATACTCACAGAGGATTTCAAAGGTTTCAGGCAACACACTCTACATGCCAATAAAGCTCCGACAATTCCTGGCACACTGAACACCAGCTGTATGAAGTGCGACACTAGAATGACATTTGTGTCGGCATCGGGAAGATCCAGACACACCCCAAGAATGCCCACAATCAAAGGTGCAATGTCGGGAATTCCTTTTACCATAGTAAAGTTATTGGCGTGCCAGCTGTCATCATGCCTATGTCGGAACATACAGCTGACACTTGAATTGTCATCAGCAGACAGATCTGCGTTTGTTGCGTTCATATTTAAAGGCTCCATTGTGCTATCAAACGAATAAATGTCAGCCTGCACTTTTCTATACCACAAAAAGTAATTATCAGTGCTCTAAGGTTATAGGCTACAATATATAACTCCCGCTTTGAAAAGTGAACTTGTGTCACTGAGGTAAGCAAAGCTGGCGCACAATGCTTCACGTTATAATCCCTGGAATCTCCCTTTCTCTTTCGGGTCTCCAGCATACATCCTAACGAGTGGATTTTCTCTGGCCATTTGGTTCGCTGACATAATTATGTATGCCACCCAGAGGCTGGCTACAGTGAATGTTGAAAAGGCCAAATATATCACCAACAGCACACATTCAAATAATTATGGCTTGTCACATACACAATTGTGTAGCATTTATCTCGACAGTGCTCAGCGCTGACACTCCTATTCTCGCACAGAAAGCCGCACACATAATATACAATTGACATGATAGCCCTAGACGTTGCTATACTTAGAGTGCAGAACAAGTAAAGCTGTTTTCTGAAACCCATTGTGTCCTATTTCGGCCACGGCAAATTCAAGACAAAAATAACTCCATCCTCCTATAAACACAGATATGAATAGAACGAGCAAGGGGCAAAGAACATCATGACGGCCCGCATTTGCGGGGGCTCATGGAGTTCTTTGCCTCTTGCAGCTGGTTGATGTGGGCATTTTGCCGGCACAGACGAGGCTAAAGATAGGATTATTGAGTACGAGACAAGTGAGGTGCCGATTGTGTTAAAATTTAAGTACGTGTAAATTAACACGAAAACAAGCCCCCATGTGTGGCGGCCACAGCCTGGTACAAACTTGACACTCGCACATTACCAGACGGGTGTACAGACCGGCGCTAACGAATAAATACCAATGTTCATCTGTGTGTGCAGTTATATAACAGACCAGAGCTGCGCCTTTTTGTATTAACACTTTCAGCCCCAAGTTCAAATCCCCACATTCGGCTATGGCAACTTTACAGTTCATGAGACATCCATAATGAAAGTTCAAGGGTAGTGCCAGAATAGCTTGGCGCCTCTTGGCGCCAAGCTATTCAGGCACCATCCTTGAACTGTCATGGACGATTCATATATGTCCTAATGTGGTGCGTCAGGATTGAGTGGGTTAAAAAGGAGGCTGAACAATGGGGCGGAGTCTATTGCCCCGTTCAGTGCCGAGAAAAATTGAACCCCACCCAACTGCTAAAGCTGAGTGTGATGAAGCTCTATGCTTGTGCATAGTGCTCGCACAATAGGTTTAGTACGGTACGGTTTTTGTTAACGGTTTGTTGCCGAAAGTCCGTGTTGGACTAGACGTACGTGAAATCTGTAAGACATGGTTAGCACGGTTTTTTTTAGTGAGTTCTGTTTAGTGAGTTCTAGGCGGAAGCTGTGACTGTCAGAGGTCTAGTTTGGTTATTGCGGGCTGTCTTGTCGTATGGAACGGTTGTGTTCGAGTTACCTAGCCCGCATTCCCTGACTCTGAAGCCTCGATTTCAGGTATGTTTCTATAAACGTAGTATTGATAGTTGTTTAGTTAAAGACAGTATGCGTGGTAAGATTAATGTGGTTGTATAGCGGTGTTCCGGTTTGGTTTAGTATAGTATGTTTAGAATTCGGTGAAGTAACTGGTGTTTTTGTATACAGTTGTTTACCGAGTTAGATGACTAAAGGAATATGAAGTGTGTATGTCTAAGCCGCTATGAAGATAGTACGGGGTTGGGTAAGCATAGTCTTTTCCAGGGTATAGGGTAAGGTATAGCAAGAGTGTCAGTTAGGCTATAGTCTGTTTCAAGATAGTGACAGAGATATGGGGGTGATACGAAAATAGTTTATGAAGCACGTGTGTGTGTGTGAATGAACGTGTGAGTTATTTGTATCAGCCAGGTTACGTGACGTTTCTCATTGATCCAATATGTTGTGTGTTTAGCAAGTGTTACGTTGGGACTTTTATTGTTTTATTCAGAGTTCTTGTAACAAGAGTGGAAGACAGACGCCGAGACGTCGAGTCGCAGGTGGGACCTACGTGAGGTCATCCCTCCAGCTCTTCTAAGAGGGAGTCTGACTGGGAACCAAGACACCCAAGTCCAAGCGAGAACTGAGTGTACCGTACGAGAACGAGGACGTCCGTTCCCGAAGAGACAGGACGGCCATACGCGTACGACGAAGGACTTTTCACGCCTAGACGTGAGAAGGACCAACGTAACCAGGCAACAACATCAAACAGGTTGGAGACATTGAGAGACTAAAACCTAGCCTGGCAAAGATACTGTGATTTGAGTGTGTGATAGAGAGCCTTGTATATATAGTTTGATAGTCTTTAAAGCGTTTTCTTTTCTTTTATAGTGTATAAAGGTTACTTTAGAAAGGGAGCCCGTGTGTTGTGTTTTACCGCATGAATGCGCCCGTCTGAGTCAGTGGCGGTGTATGCGTCTGTTGCGTGAGAGTCTGTGCGTACGACTGTGGGCAAGTCTGCGTGCGTTACAGTGGTGACCTTGTTTTAGCGGTAGGTTAAAGTATCTGCGGGCGATAGCGATTTTAGAGTAAGATTTGTTGATATGTGCATGTTGTGTTAGATTCCCCTCTCCGATTCTAGGGGGTAAGATCCGTTATTTCTGTAGTTTTCGGGATCTTACAAGGAATTAGTTCTTGTTTCTTCCTTTTGTATAGGTAGTGTTCTTTTTCCTTGCTCTTCTTTCTATCGTTCTTATTTTTCGTTCCATCTGGACTTCAAAGTAGGTCACTGTTTTCTCCATAGTTTGTTGATTTTGTTGTAAGTTCTCATTTTAAGTTTTGCCGTTGATTTGGTTGTGGTATTTGTTTTTTTTTTTACGTGCTCAAGTTTGGGAAGTTGTAGTAAATATGGAGGTAGACCCGGTAGAGGCTTACATTAAACAGGGTGAACGGTTAGGACTTAAGGATGAGAAACTTTTTGACTACGTAGAGAAATGTAGGGATAGAGAGGATAGGGCAAGAGAGAGAGAAATTCAGAGAGAAGAGAGAGTACTTAAGGAGAAAGAGATAGAAGCTCAGAGAGAAAGGGAAGAGAGAGAAAGAGTACTTAAGAAAGAGGAACTAGAGGTTCAGAAAGCCTTAAAGGTGAAAGAGTTAGAGGTTCAGAGGGTGAGGGACGAGAAAGAATTAGAAATTCGTAGACTTAGAGAGGAGAAAGAGTTGGAAATGCAGATACAGAGGGAGGAGAAAGAGCTAGAAATTCAGAGGGAGAGAGAAGAGAAAGACAGAATACTTAAGAAAGAGGAAATGGAGCTAAAGGAGAAAGAGTTAGAAGCTCAGAGAGAGCGAGAAGAGAAAGAAAGAGTCCTAAAGGAGAAAGAGTTAGAAGCTCAGAGAGCGAGAAGAGAAAGAAAGGGTCTTAAAAGAGAAGGAATTAGAAGAACAGAGAGAAGAGAGAGCGTTTCAGAGAGAGAAGGACGAGAAGTCTCTAGCGTTTCAGAGAGAGAAGGACGAGAGGGAACATGCGTTAAGAGAGAAGGAACTAGAGTATCGGAGGGAAGAAAAGGAGAGAGATAGAGAGGTGCAACTACAGTTAGCTCGGGATGCGGGGTCTAAAGCAGATAGTGATTCAGTAGGCCGAGGAATACGCAATTTTCCTAAACTGCCGATGTTTAAAGAGTCCGTGGACTCTATTGACGCTTTTTTTGTGCCGTTTTGAGTCTCATGCGCAGGCGTTGAGTTGGCCTCCTGCCAACTGGCCCGTTTTGCTTTCATCTGTGCTTGAGGGACAGGCCTTGAGTCTTTACCATAGTTTGACCGTTTCGGGGAACATAGAGTACGAGACTTTGAAGGAATGTCTCTTGCAGAAGTTCCAGTGTAATGCGGAAGGTTTTAGAGAACGCTTGAGAGCTTGTCGGCCAGAGACAGGGGAATCGTTTATGTCGTTTGGCAAACGATTGTCCCATTTGCTCGTACGTTGGGTCGAGCTGTCAAAGATCGACCACACGTACGACGCATTGTTCGATCTCATGTTGGCTGAACAGTTCTTTGGGAGCGTTTCCAAGGATCTAGCGGTATTCTTGAGAGAGCGTAACCTCAAGACTACGGACGAGTTAGTGCAGCACGCGGAGGCTTTTCGGATGGCGCATCCTACGAAAAACCTCGCGCGTAGGACAGAGACACCGCCAGTCGGGTTGGTCGCTGCTGACACGTCTGGGGGTTACCGGGGGGTCAATACTTTACGTGGAGGCCAGCGGATTAACGGTAGAGGTACTTTGCGTTTTCGACGCAGTGATCGAGGTAACAGCAATGGCGGTAGCGATTCGTACGCACGTGGAGGGACTTCTTTGCGTGGGTATGGTCGTGGTCGTGTTGCGAGTTCGGACACGCAGTGTTTTTCTTGTAGTGGGTACGGGCACTTCAGTCGGAGCTGTCCGTACTACAGTGCAGGCGCGCAGTATGCTGGTTATCAGGAGCACGGCCATCTGGCTCATCAAGGTCCTAATAATCCTGGTATGGTGGATGGGGCGGTGCAGCCCACTCACGTAGCCAGTTTTGCGGTCCCAGTCGGGGAGGAACCACAGCTGGGCGCAGTGTGTTCAGATGATGGAGGTGGTTGCCTACCGCTGGTAGACGGGGTTGTAAACGGATGTCTCGTTTCTGTTCTTCGTGACTCCGGTACAACGACCGCGGGGGTCAGGCGTAGCCTTGTTAGACCAGATCAGTTCACAGGCGAGTCACAGAAAGTAGTTTCGTTTGGAGGAAAGATAGAAGTTTTCCGTTAGCTAAGATAGAGATTGACACAGTTTTTTACAGGTAGTCTGGTTTCGTGTGTCATCGACGAGCCAGTAGTTGATTTAGTCGTAGGTAACATGAAGGGTGTGCAGCCAGTCATCAGTAGAGTCGTGACGGTTAAGCGAGCTCAGGGTAATCGCAGTGTAGTCGCATCAGTCGCGACGAGAGCTCAGAGCAAGCGTGCTCGTGGGCAGAGGGAACGTGTTATTTCCGTCCAGAAACAGGGAGTCGGTCAGCGGGTGTGGCCCAATAGTCGGGTTGGTCTGAGACGGCATACTTCTGTTGCGGACAGAAATGCGGCTCAGCACCCAATAGTTAGGTAGATCGGAGACTAGGATCTCGCGATTGTAGGTAGGTCGGAGACTGGGATCTCGCGATCGTGTGGGCAGTCGTTAGATCGATTTCATTTCTGGAGGTTTGGCGCGTTCGTTCTGTTTTTGCGTTCGCTGTGCGATCTTAAGTTGTGCGTTGAGGCGTAAGGCTGTAATTTTTTTCTTGTATTCTAGGTAGTCAAGAGTTAGTCCTTTCCTGTTTTCGGATAATATTACGTCGAATAGTCTTAAAAAGAAACTCGGTCGTTTCTTTTTTTCCCGAGGAAGGGGGAATTGTGATGAAGCTCTATGCTTGTGCATAGTGCTTGCACAATAGGTTTAGTACGGTACGGTTTTTGTTAACGGTTTGTTGCCGAAAGTCCGTGTTGGACTAGACGTACGTGAAATCTGTAAGACATGGTTAGCACGGTTTTTTTTTTAGTGAGTTCTGTTTAGTGAGTTCTAGGCGGAAGCTGTGACTGTCAGAGGTCTAGTTTGGTTATTGCGGGCTGTCTTGTCGTATGGAACGGTTGTGTTCGAGTTACCTAGCCCGCATTCCCTGACTCTGAAGCCCAGATTTCAGGTATGTTTCTATAAACGTAGTATTGATAGTTTAGTTAAAGACAGTATGCGTGGTAAGATTAATGTGGTTGTATAGCGGTGTTCCGGTTTGGTTTAGTATAGTATGTTTAGAATTCGGTGAAGTAACCGGTATTTTTGTATACAGTTGTTTACCGAGTTAGATGACTAAAGGAATATGAAGTGTGTATGTCTAAGCCGCTATGAAGATAGTACGTGGTTGGGTAAGCATAGTCTTTTCCAGGGTATAGGGTAAGGTATAGCAAGAGTGTCAGTTAGGCTATAGTCTGTTTCAAGATAGTGACAGAGATATGGGGGTGATACGAAAATAGTTTATGAAGCACGTGTGTGTGTGTGTGAATGAACGTGTTAGTTATTTGTATCAGCCAGGTTACGTGACGTTTCTCATTGATCCAATATGTTGTGTGTTTAGCAAGTGTTACGTTGGGACTTTTATTGTTTTATTCAGAGTTCTTGTAACAAGAGTGGAAGACAGACGCCGAGACGTCGAGTCGCAGGTGGGACCTACGTGAGGTCATCCCTCCAGCTCTTCTAAGAGTGAGTCTGACTGGGAACCAAGACACCCAAGTCCAAGCGAGAACTGAGTGTACCGTACGAGAACGAGGACGTCCGTGCCCGAAGAGACAGGACGGCCATACGCGTACGACGAAGGACTTTCACGCCTAGACGTGAGAAGGACCAACGTAACCAGGCAACACATCAAACAGGTTGGAGACATTGAGAGACTAAAACCTAGCCTGGCAAAGATACTGTGATTTGAGTGTGTGATAGAGAGCCTTGTATATATAGTTTGATAGTCTTTAAAGCGTTTTCTTTTCTTTTATAGTGTATAAAGGTTACTTTAGAAAGGGAGCCCGTGTGTTGTGTTTTACCGCATGAATGCGCCCGTCTGAGTCAGTGGCGGTGTATGCGTCTGTTGCGTGAGAGTCTGTGCGTACGACTGTGGGCAAGTCTGCGTGCGTTACACTGAGGTATATATCCTCACTGTGAGCCCCCACAAATGCGGGGCTCATGAGGATCTATACTTCTTGCTGAGACCACTATGAATCAATGTCCTAGGACATCTAAAGCTTTTTGGTGTTGAATCAACGGAGATTGCAGAAACACAGCTCGAGTCAGCTGGCATTGAAAAGGTTAACTTAATAAACAGGTTTTCCGGGGTGGTAATGGAACATTTATCTCCTTTATTTATGAGGCTGGCTGTCATTTTGTTCAGCACACTCCCATATTCGAGAATGACGTCATTATTTTTAATACCATTCTCACAGATATGGCCAATCCTAGTCAACCAGAAAAATACATTTTTCATTTGCTAACGAGAATTGTTGGCTCCCGCAGAAGGCGGGTTGTAGATGAGGGTGTGTGCAGTGGATATATGACAGCACGTTAAATGGTTTGGTGGGGTGCAAGAAATACTCCAAAGGGAAATACGCCGAAGTGAAATACTCCAAAATTGCAAGAAATACTCCAAGATAGTCCAAACTCACGCCAAAATGACCCTTTCATTAGATTGACCCTTGCTGACTTTGGCGTATGCCACATGAACCCGGGTTAACTATAACTATCCGATTTCACATTAGCGTGGCACGTTTTGCGTGTGGGGAGTTACACGCCAAGTCGACTTTACGCCAGACCGACCCGGAGTCACTTTGGCGTACGCCAAAGTGACTCCGGTTCGATCTGGCGTTAGTGTCATTTGTTTCGCTGGCACGCTGTTCGTATGCCATATGAACCGGGTTCAACGATACTAACGCCAGAACGACCCGGAGACACTATGGTTTACGCCAAAGTGACTCTGGGTCGATTTGGCGTTAGTGTCATTTGTTTTGCTGACAAGCTGTCCGTATGCGATATGGACCCGGGTTCACTTTACGATCCAAGTTCACTTTAGCGAGGGATGTTTGTGTATGGTGAGCAACACGCCAAAGTGGATCTCACGCCAGAACGACCCGGAGACACTTTGGTCTGTACGCCAAAGCGACTCCGGGTCGATTTGGCGTGATTCATTTTTTTCCGATGTAAGCTGTTCGCTGTCAGTCATTACAGTGCTTTCTCCCTGATATAAATCTAGTCACCCTATGACACAGTGATCTCTGGGACAGAAACGCATTACTTGTTATTAACACATGTCAGGGGTCCGGTAAATGATGCTGATGCCGATTGCGCAAATAACGCTGTGTGACTGGCTTCATGCTAAAAATCTTTTGATCTGTATAGCTTTACAAATCACACTTAAATTCCGACAATCCCCCCCCCCCCCCCCCCAATTAGGGGACACCTGCAGCTGATCTAGACTAGGATTGATTGATTGTACATTGCTTAACGTCCTCACAGCAACAAGGCTTTCTCAGGACGTGCCTGCACTGCTTGTGAAAAAAACTAAACAGAACATTGAATGTATGTCGCCAGCCGGTCAAATACGTTAAATAAACCTAACACATGGGGCCTAAATAAAGCTAAGACCATTTAGCAACACAATCCAATATTAAGAGCTACAGGCAGTGCAGACAGTAGGGAGATTTTTAAAAAGGCAAATACAGGTGAATGGACCTCAGGTAGACAGAAACACATGCCCCAGAATAGAGAAAAAAAACTCACCCTGTGGGGCTGACCAGGGTGACCCTGGGAACTAAAAAGTACCTAACCCCACCCAAGTCCCCCAGGGCAGACCCGGGTGGGGGGATCTAGACTAGGAAAACGCACATACTTTCCATGGGCCCTTCATAAGAATCTATGACTTTTGCAGATAAAAGGACTGAACTGCTGCTAAACGCAAGCGATTTGGAGGCTTTAATCAAACATCAAACAGGGAAACGCTGGTCGATCATTAAATGTGTGCTGAGGCTGGTTGCATAAGTGAGCACAGGAGCACAGGAGCACCTTCTGCAGTGGCTTGCGCAGGATTAAGCTCACTCATGCAACTGAGGACCGTCTCTGATAAAAACAAAAATCATGAACAAGCACATGCAAGCAGCAGCATTTTGTTTTTAAATTTCCAGAAGCTCACATTTTAAAAAAAAAAAATCTGCCAACACTATAACAACGTAAGAGAAGAAAAAGATCAACCTTGATAGCTTTCAGTGCCCGATCAATTCTACACATCCTCTCATTAGTTCGGACAGTCAATCTGGCACTACTCTCGATGCATTGCTGTACTTGATGCTGGTGGTGGAAGAGACAACGCAGCTCAGCGACAGCACAGCAGAATATTAAATGAACTTGCAAAGCTTTACGTCACGACCAAGCAATTTGCACCTTAACCCACTGACTGCTGTTGATGATACCGTTCGGCAAAAGACGCGTAACTACGCGTCTTTTCCGCCGAACTGTATCGTCGGTAGCAGTCAGTGCGTTAAAGACAAAAGCGTACTGATAGACGTAGACGAATGGTTAAAGACTAAAGTTCCAAAATTCATCAACGGTAAAAAGTACAGGCTTTGTGAAAATCGTCTGTTAAATTGTGACAGAGTACTTTCCTGTGTGTATTTTTAGTTTATTTGGCGAGATTATTTTCTCAAATAATAGCTGTCTCTGCGGATTTGTCACCTACAGCTTAACCTGTTCAGTGCCGAGAAAAAAATGAGAACACACCCAACTGCAAGAGGCATAGATCCTCATGAGCTCCCGTTATTGCGGGGGCTCATGAGGATCTATGCCTCTTGCCGACACTACTTTGAATCCATGTTCCTAGGACAGCGTGGGTTTTTTTGGGTGTTGAATTAACGAAGATTGCAGAAACAGTTTTGCGTCAGCTGGCACGCTTAGCGGGTTACGGGAAAACATCACATAGCGGCGCGCATCATCTACACCCCCCCCCCCCACCCCCCACCAAAACACCCTAGATGTCCCAGGAACATGGATTCAAAGTGGTGTCTGCAAGAGGCATAGACCCATTACCCTCCTCACCTTCCTATGGTGAATCCTGGTATCACACGACACTTAAAAGCCTTTAGGCTTTCAAATCGCGCCGAACATGATATGAATTTTATTCACCCCAACTCCCTCTTGTTTTTCGGGGAAGGGGACGGGTGGGGGTGGGGGGGGGGGGGGGGGGGGGGGACAAAACAAAACCTATCATTGCAAATGTCCAAATTATTTAGCAGTCGCGGTGGCTGTTATTTATTTGCGGTGGGAAACGGAGGGCTGGCTTCATTGAAAATTCAGTTTTCCCAGGATTTATTTTCCCCAATAGTATACTGGGCGCGCTTCAAGTGTCGTGTGAGGAAGGCTTCACCAAATACGCGGTTTTTTCTTCTTCAATTTAACGCTTTCAGCCCTGACGCACTACAGCAGGAGATGGGTCGACCATGATAATTCAAGGGTAGTGTCAGATTAGCTTGGCGCCTGTGCATAGTCGTTAGATGACGCCTTCAAAATTTGGGAAATGCGTGCTCCGGGCTGAATGAGTTAAGTGACAAATCATGGTGTGAGACAGCGACATGATGTGATAAAAGAAGTGTTCTCCCTACCACCCAAAGGAGAACATTCTCGTCAAACCCTGAACTGAAACCGCCTGGGGATTTTTAGGCTATATGAAAATGGAAAGAAGTAAGTGGAAACTGCACTATCTTAATTTAACCCGTTCAGTGCCAGTTGACGCGGAATGTGATTCTGCTATCTTTGTTAATTCAATACTACAAAATCCTACCTATCCCAGGAGCATGGATTGAAAGTGGTATTAGCAAGAGGCATAGATCCTCATGAGCCCCCGCAACTGCGGCGGCCCATGATGACCTATGCCTCTTGCAGATGGGGGGTGTTCACATTTCTCCGCCCTGAACGAGTTAAAGTAAAACGGGGAAACACATTACCATTCTGGCCTACTGCGGGGGTTTATGAGGATCCATGCCTCTTGCAGTTGGGTAGTGTTCAACTTTTCTCGGCACTGAACCTATTAAGGTCATCGGGCTACGTCGGCCCGAGAGCCTTTTGCCAACTAGGTTAGTGCGTACTCACTTAGCTCACAGACTGAGCAGGAGAAAAGCTTCCCCGTGAGCCGGGCTTTGACATCTTAGGACACCCAGTGCGCCCGCATACAGTCTCCAGAAACATCCGCCGGAAGTGGCCCCAAAACAGGAAGTAGAACAGAAAGTAGAGGGACGCGTCCAGAACGACGAGACAGTCAGCAACGACAGCGATGTTCAGCAATGTGTCGGACCCCACCAGGCGGAAATCGGTCAGCCTGACGAGAAAGAAGATGCCGGGAGCCACCATGCACACTACGTACCACACGCTGATCACCAGCACTAGGCGGGACAACTCACGCCCAGAGTTGTCTGTCGTGGCATTGGCCGCAGTAGCGCTTTCCCGATACTTGCACAGGTTGTAGACCAAGATGACATTCAGCACAGCAATGGCCAGGAACGGTAAGAGATAGAGTAGAAAGGAAGTGACGTACAGTCTGTAGATGATGCCAAAGTCGGTCAGAAGTTGCTCATCGTTGCATGCATGCTCCGGCTGTAGCAGACTGTAGTCATAGATCATGTCAAGGGTGTACGGGACATTGAAGCAGACGGATGTTAAGAAGATCACGACTGCTCGGTTGCGAGCAAACGTAACTGTGCACACTACGTGCGCCTGTAGAGGCTTACAGATAGCGAAGCATCGTTCTGCGGTTATGTCGAGGACCGTGTAGGTTGCGCCGAAGTACGACAGTTGCTGGATAACACGCAACACGTCCACCTGGAATGGTATACCCTATTAAACAAAAGGTCCTCGGGCCCACGACGGCTGCAGTGGCCCCGCGCACGGATGTGCGCGGGGCCACTGCAGCCGTCGTGGGCTCAAAGATGTTTTGCTACTGGGGACATGATCGTGGAATGAAACTATGAGGCAACTCTAAGCCAGACTCTTGCTGTAACTTGTGACATGAAAGTAGACTCGAACCGTCTGTCATCTGTAAGCCAGAAGCCTTAACCCCTTCACTGTCGAGAACAAGTAAAAACAATTCAGCTGCAAGAGACATAGATCCTCATGGGCCCCCGCGACTGCGAGTGCTCACGAGGATTTATGTCTCTTCCTGACACCACTTTGTATCCCCCCAAAAAGCTTTTTTTTTTTCTGATGACACCTGCTTCACACGACACTAAATAAATTATCTTCGATGTCATTTGAAGCAGGTTTTCTCTCTGCAGTCTTCGTTCATTCAACGCTAAAAAGTCACAGACGTCTCAGGAACATGGATTCAGTGGTGTCAGCGAGAGTCATAGATCCTCAGTTATGAGCCCCCATAACTACGGGAGCTCGTGAGCATGTATACCTCTTGCAGTTGAACTGTGTTTATTTCTGCTCGGCTTTAAGCGTCTTGCGAAGCGGATTTCATCACATACTACTACTACTACTACTAATAATAATAATAATAATAATAATAATAATAACACTACTACTACTAATAATAATAATAATACCGATTATTATCTAGGCGCTTCACCCAATTGCGAATCGGCTCAAAGCGCCGCGAACTGAACCCAGCACGCACGCTCACGTGACACACACGCATTAACTCTGAAGACAAACACAGTACAAGACAAACACAGGACGTTCACGTGGAGCGGCGAAGGGTAAGGATAAGCAGGTTCTTTCCCCTGTCACCAACTAAGTTCCTTGGTCGGCAGCGGCTCTTTGGCGTTGAATTTACACAGATTTCATAAACATAATCTGCAATCGTTGGCAGTTAAGGGGTTGTAACTTCTGACTTAGCCCAGGACGGCGGATTTTCATGCATACAATACCTTGGTGCCCGTCAGCGTGCCGTACACGGCCAACGCAGATATCGCAGCTACAGATGTCAGATACACTGCTTCATAGGCCGCCAGACACGCAGCCTGCACTCTCACTGACGACCTCAAGCTCTTCCAACACCAGCAACACACAGTGAAGGCCAGCATGGCCCCGACAAGGCCTGGGACACTGGTGACTAGCTGAAAGTAGTGACCGAGCAGTACGGTGCTCAGATTCTCTTGCGACAGCTCTACACACAGGCCCAGCAGGTCCAGGATGAGGGTAACAGGAAGACTGATAACGTTGGCAGAGTTTAACCTGATGAAACTGAAGGTCATCTTGTCGATTCTGCTCTCCCTGTTGTTATTCGTGTTATAACAGCGCTCTAAAGAGTCGAACGACTCAAAATGCAACAGCTCACAGTTGCAATGTTCTTGTTTTCTTGGACAAGAACGGAAATGAATCTGGCGTTCTCGGCGTTCTTCGTGTTTTCTTTACCCTTAGTCGACTTCACAACCTTCTATTAACACAATCTGCTCCAGAACCGAAATCCGTAACTTTTGAAGTTGCCCTCTGAAGACTGTATTACACTTCTGGAAACAGATCGAGCGTGATAGTTCAAGGGTTGTGCCAGAATAGCTTGGCGCCTATGGGCGCCAAGCTATTCTGGCACAACCCTTGAACTATCACGCTCGATCCACGTCTTGCCGTGGCGTGTCGGAGTTGAATGAGCTGAACTCTACGTCATGTCGAATATTAGACGAAATAAACTGGTTTTACACTTCTGAGTATATTTCAGATTTCTGCGAATATTCGTAAGGTCTGCTCGCTCTGGCATCAGATGTCTTGAAATGAAAATCCTGCGAATGCAATCTCAGTTATTTTGTGCACGGCAAATTATCGGATTACTGATGTGCTAAAAGAGAACGGAATAAATATTTAACTCCTTCACTGCATAGAAAAACTGAACATCACACAACTTCAAGAGGTAAAGATCCTCATGAGCCCCCGCAACTGCGGGGGCTCACGAGGATCTATGCCTCTTGTTGAAACTACTAATTATCCGTGTCCCTCTGACGATTGGGGATCTTTGACGTTTAACCAGAGTCCACGGCAGTAAAAGGGTTAATTGATGTCAATCACTAGATACGACCTGGGACCGTGTGCATCTGATGATTTGGGTTACAGTGATTGGAGTGGTTTCCTGAAGGTGCTCGATTGGCGGTGTAGCATGCACGCGGTGTGTGCACAATATTTTATGGTCGTCTTAGATTTTTCACCTTAAGCCTCTAAGCCGCCTAGAGCTCTGATGTCCAGAATCCCAAAACAAGCAAACAAAAATCAATCGAGCGTCTCCCATAACTGGATGCGTTTTACACCGCCGTAATGTTGCAGTCAACGTGAAGTAAACTCGCTCACATCATATATCATACAACAGCTCTGCGGTGCTGAATGTCGCTAGGTGCGGTATAAGCAAGTTATTTTTGGTATCACATCTAAGGAGACATGCCATCTTCACGTGCTGCATGGGTTTTCCTGTATTCGAGGCGTCCTCCAGCAAGCTTTTTATTATGCAAGAGGTCCTCGAGCCGACTTTAGCCTTATTTGACCCGCGCACAGCCGTGCGTGTGCAAACTAAGGCTAATGTCGGCCTTTGAGTGCGTTGGGGTGGGGGGAGGGGTGGGGGGGAGAGTTGTGGGGGGGGAGGGGGGGGAGGGGTGGGGGGAGGGGTGGGGGTGGTGGGTGTTCGATAACTGTTATACGTACCCGTTGCTGGTGGAGAGGTGGGTAGCTAAGGTGGTAGAGTGTTCGATTCTCGTCCGAAGGTCGTAGAGTCAAAATGTGTACAAACCTCATCGACGGTGCCCCGTCTTCGAAATCACCTTCATGGTGGACACAAGACATAGCTGACAAAAGACGTCAAGCCCTACAACGTTTAGCGTTTCAATTGCTGCCAACGGCTCGGGCCATTATGTGATTTTCAACAAAAGTGCTTGATTAATATGTTAATCAGGCACTACGCTTGCGCTGTCGTGGTCATACAGGTCAGCTAGTCAAGACCTCTCTCTCTCTCTCTCTCTCTCTCTCTCTCTCTCTCTCTCTCTCTCTCTCTCTCTCTCTCTCTCTCTCTCTCTCTCGTAAACGGTTACGTTTACGACGCTCTGCCAAACCCATTTTGTTCACCCGCATTGCGTTGTATTTCCAAATCAGTTTTTTTCCCCAGATTTATGTGTCGCAATTTCTCTTATTAGATTGCGCGGCCGCCAGTCGTTCAAATCTCACATTGCGTTCTGGTCTGTGATTTGGACCTTACGGCTTCAGTCGTAAGGTCCTAAGTCAAAGAGAAACACGCAAGCCACCTTCACATGACCAATGCGACCTGAGACGATAAGAACAAAAATGCGTTATTTTCTTTATTGTAGGTGTCAAGGGACGCAACTCGTACAAAACTTAATCGCTATACGCCCTTGCATATACAGTAGTTCCACGACCCATAACTGTCTCATGTTCTCCTAAACGGCTGCAAAAGTGTGCTTAGATTGACTGTGTCGAGCTAGACGGCTCATGATGTTTTCCCACGCGCGCTAGGCCTATATAATGCATTGGCCTGTTGATCGGCCGGCCGGCCGATAAACAGGCCCCTATTGCATCATATAGTGTGCGATGTCAAACACATCTTTACACACATGTCGGCCGGACGATAAATAGGTCATTGCATCATATAGGCCTAGCGCGCGATGTCAAACACATTTTTACACACATGTGGGCCGGCCGATAAACAGGCCATTGCATCATATAGGCCTAGCGCGCGATGTCAAACACATCTTTACACACTAAAAGTGAAAGTCAAACAGAACTTGTAAACCGCAGAGACAGAAAACTTTGACCGATATTAGGGCATATTAAAATACAGTCATGATCACTTGATTTACCCCAAGCTGCGAATAACGGTTGTGAGTCGCTCCAAACTATTTAAAAGAGTCACGTCACTGACTGACGCGAGGCGTGGGACCCCACTACTGGGGAGGTGGAATAGCGTGGAATGCAATTATATTTTTGTTGTCACGCAGTATGCTAATCAGTTCTTCTCGAAAGCGAGGCCACAGGAAGTAGAGTAGGACGGTGGTACACGCGTTGATGACGCAGATTAGTTCGGAGATGATGACGCATTTCTGAGTCTTGTATTCTGTGCTGTGGGGGAAGTGGATGGAATCTGGCTGCATCATTATTGTGAAGAAAGCGACTGCGGCGAGGCTGTGGCTGGCTGAGAACCACACTGACAGCAGCAGCACGAAACACTGCAAAAGATTAACCAATTCCATGTGAGCCCTGACATAATATGCACAATTAGAGGTGGATCTGCTGTTTTGGCTCGACCTTGATAGTTCAAGGGTGATGCCAGGACAGCGTGGCGCCTTAAGGTTGTATACTATACCTACATTTTTTAATTGAAAACTGCCGCTTATAGGGTTTTTTGAGAGCCTTATTGAGTCTGGAGGCTATTGCCACCCTGAAAGACCCATGGTCCCGGGCATATCTGTAAGTTACAGCCGTTTTTCTGAGGTACCCCACGGGAAAAAACACGCAAAATAGCCGATTTCAGAACACAATAAAAATTTATCGAATAGTGTGTTAAAATGATAAAGAAACATTTCGGTCACTTCATAAAGTATGTTAATATTTTCTCGTAAAAAAAAGTGTGTTCTGATAATTGGAATTCTAAGTGAAATCTAAAAAAATGTATGTTGTAAATTCGCAAATTGCCCGGATGTTATCAATAACATTACAAGTGTTTGCAATGTTGGGCAATTGCTCAGGCCCTTTTTATTCGATAAAGTCGTACTTTATGTTATAACTATCACATTGATTATGAAGAAAATATGGGGTCCCGCACAAAATTGGGCACTTTGGGTCGTTTTCGAGTGCGTATTCAATAAGGGATACAAGCGATGTCTGACTTCCGGCAGATCATATCTCCGCCGTAGCCGGTAAGGGAAAACGACTATGCCAAACTTACAAGGGAAAACCTAAGCCCAAACTGTTGCAAACTACGCCCAAACTGCTAGTCCTCGATTACTATTTGTGACAGTAAACTGGAACAAACAACAACGGCAGATACGGGATGAAAACGTTTATCTATAAGTAATTAAATGCACAAGCTGTTTCTTAGTAATTTAGTTAGTGCAGTGGTAAGGTACTTTTCTTTGCCATGCAGTGACCAGGGTTTGAGTCCCGTAGATGGCGATATTTTTTTTCCCTGCTCACATTTGAAACCCATACAGTTTCTACTTCGCTAAGCAAAAAAAAAAAAAAAAATTAACTCGTGTAATTTTTTTATTTTTATTTTTTTAATATGCGATTATCATCACTGTGGTAATGTGAGTGTTAAACCATAAACCAAACAACCGGATTCAGTTTTGGATAAAAATGCACACTGGTTACCTCGGTACATTTGTTCATTCATTTTTTTCAGCCAGGCATTGTGTGAGCATGTTTACATTCATTCAATCATTCACAGCTTCACTGATGAAAAAGCACACCAAAGAGTGTTGTCACAGACAGTTTTTTTTTATAATTTTTACTGGCATCATCTACAAATATTAATTGATGTGAATTTGTTTTAATATACCTGCTGCAAGAAATGCTACATGCTCCTTTGGTGTCTCCGTGAAAGCAGGTCGATGAACATCTCTGGTTGAAAGATGTTTGTAAACAGATTGGTAGTGGATGTACCTATCTCTCTAGCTGAATCTCAGTTTCCCAGCAGTTTTTGGTTACAAATTATAAGGAAACAAAAACACTACACTACCACCGAGCCACCCAGCTCCCCCTCAAAATACAGCTTTACTGCAGAACATATTTCAACTACATGTAACATTATTCACATTTACATTGACAAAGTGCTGACTGTATACAAGCTATTTGGGAGAAAAGTGGAGCTGATGTCATTTTTAGTTGTGTGCATGCCAACGGAGACCGACACCGGCAACCACTTGCTCATGAGGTATTTATTTGGGAGCCAACTGCACAGTATATATAAAAGAAGGGGGATAGGAGAGAAGGAATGACAGACTTATCATTTAGAGCCTTCCACTACATATATTATTTTGCTCATATACTATATAGAGAGAGGGAGGGTGAGAGACCATGTACCATCACTGTAGTCCTGATATAATTCAACATTGCACATCCCACAACATAATAACAGTGAAATGCAGTACCAAACTACATTACACAGATACTGTGCACAATGTTGGCATGAAAATCAAACAATACTGTTACCAGTACCACACTGTGTCCAATTGCAGCACAACAAAGTGAAATGCAGTCTCAAGCCCCATAACTTGCACTGCACAATGCTGATGTCAACACAAAATACCATAACAACTGAATAACAAGGGTACAATGCACTGTGTCACCTAGTCTGCATAATATAGGCATCCACACCAAACAATACCTGTACTGCTCTTGATACAAAATCGACCATATAACGCTGGCAAAGTGTCTACAACAGAGTCTGCACCATGCTGGCCCGTAATCCAAGCAATACCATTGCTGCTCTCCAAAAACTCAACATGGTGCAGGCTATCATGTCACAACTGATTGCTGCATAGCACCCTGTACACAATGTTGGCATCAGTTTACTTTATTTAATTTTGGACCCGCTGGGGCATGAAAAATATCACAAAAGAACTTACATGAATGTGCTCAGAAATGAAATATTATCCTTATTACTACACTGTACGCATGTTCCTTAGCACAAATCACAAATGGACACGGATCATAGTCAGATCATTCTGTTTGCAGGCGTGTGTCATGTACAGTACATCTGTAAAACTTGTGAAATGAACCATGTGGTTAGCAATTCTGATACGATAAGTAAAGCCACACAGCTGAAAGTCAAAGATTGACAGTGGAAGAAAAAAAATAAAACAAACACAAAGTACAGTACATATCATATGCCTATGATCAGTTATCACCCAACCACTTAAATCTGCTGTGACAGCTGGAGGGTAATGCAAAAACTGCATGGTCAACTCACTCTTGAGAAGTATTGCGTTTTTCATTGAGCAAGTCCACATTTGCACAACATTTTAAGCTGAGGGTTTAATGACATAAATATACATCCCCACGTTTCTATATTTCCGCACATCCCCTCTTCAGAAAAGACCCGTGGGTTTTATACTCTGAGGCCACTGACCATTTTCAGAATGAGCCCTGTATATCATTTTGAATCATGCAAAGCGGAGCAGTGATAAGTTTTCTCCTTGTCTCACACCGATGCTGCACAAAATCTATCGCTGTACCACTGTTTCCTACCCCATAAGTGTCAGCTGTGGAGTACATATTTTGAATGACTGATGTATGCCAGCATTTAGGAACTTGTCACAATAAAGACCTGTTCATATGATGAAATGTCTTCGAAAAATGAACACATTGTCAGTAAAGGGGTTTTCTTTGGATAATCAAAAACTAATACATATTAAGCTGCATTTCCAAATCGCGACATGACAGGAGAGTGACAAAAAGTAACTTTTCTGAGGGGGTCATCCAAATAAATATGCATAGGAAGGTCTTACCATCAGGTATCTCTTTACCAAGTTTAGGGTTACAGTTAGGAATACTTGAGAAAAAAATCTTTGGGCAATATATGGATATCTTGTACCTATTTCCCGATTTCTTGTGACCCTTGACCTTTCTGACCTTTCATGCATACGAAATTAGTATGCATGAAAAGTTCTTACCACCTTGTACCAAGTCTGGGTTTGAAGTTGTGTATACTTGAGAAAACATCTTTTTGGTCAAAATACAGATATTTTTCACCTTTTTACTGCACTACAAATTACAACATGGGTGTCAAATCGCTTTGTCACATTGTTATATGAAAACACACAAAGCACACCCCCATCACTGTACAATAGCCCCTGAACTGCTCGACTGCACGTTACAATTTTGTCGCCCCGCTGCTTCTATGTCGGGCTTATGGAAACACTCCCTCTTTATTTCTATTTTCTCGAGTTTTGTCATTGTCACTTTGTTGTCACTGCCCCACTGCTGTTGTGTCTGCAGTTGAATAGCCAGGCCTAAAGCCTGCTTGCCCTGCTCCTAATATATGGCTATGCATCAGCTCAGGCAGTAAGGCACAGGCTTTTGCTGCATTGCGAATGATGTGACTGTCCAAAACCTTGACATAGTGGCCAGCCTGGTGGATGGACATCAAAATAACAGGACGTCTGCCCTCCTACACAGGACAATCAGTTCACTGCCTTTGCCTTCTCGTCGGTTGGCCATCGCGGAGAGATGTACCTGCTGAACTCTTATTCCCTCATCTTTCGCAACCTGCAAAAGATAATTTTGTATCAAAAAAAGTTCTGACATGCACATATTGCGTGCATATTTGCAAGTATTTATACAAAGTACATACATGCATAATATGACAGTAGTCAGAACATGAACAAGAAAGGCAATGTCCTTATGGTTCATGTGTATGACCAATCCACATAATATGTCTGTCCTTTTTTACCTTGGCTTGACTCCTCCAACAGGTCTCTGAAAATGTCTAAACATAAGTATAGGGCTGGATTTTGTCAGTGAAACCTGAGTATTTTTCCAAATCCCTTCATTTTTCACACATTTGTCAACCCTCTGTGACCCTTGACCTTTGTGAGGGTCTGATTACATTAGTAGCACAGAAAAGTGTTATCATCATGCCAAATTTTATTGAAAAGTTTGCAAAAACATTGATAAAAACTACAACTCTACCCGAAACTAACTTTTGTCACCCTTATCATGTGGTATCTCCATAGCAAGTTTGAGTTTGAAGTTGAAAATACTACTTGAGATGACCTTTGAAAGGTCACAGAAATTGGTATGTTTAGAATTATTTTACCACAAAGTACCCTTCTGCCAAGTTTGAAGTCTGAGGCTTGCATAGTCTTCGAGGAAATGCCAATGTTAAAGTTGCCCACAGGTAACAGACAGTTGACGGACGACCCATTACAAACACTTACTTTTGCTATCACACTTGCGCCAAAAATTAGACGCCATTGAGCTTGAAATGACCACAAAGGGTGTATACATATATCTAGAATCAGCATCAATATTCAAAGTGTAACTTGCAGAAATTGTCTCAAACAGGACACAACGCATTGCTGTTTAGCAACAGCACACACTGGACCAAATGGGTAGTATTCAGATTTTTCTAGTCTTTTTGTATGCATGCACTAAGTGCTTATTAAAGAAAACGACAGTATTTAGAGACTTGCCCAACCCTCTAGTTTTTAAATCAAATGCAATATGGTGCCACTTGTTGACAGCAAGTGATTTTAGCATTCGGTGTTGTTGAGAATGCTGGTACTACTACTACACCATCTTCAACATAAAAGAAAGCATTACAGTGTGATGTGTTTATCCCAACCAGTTGTGTTTTGTTATGAACCTGATTCTATTCACAAATCAATCGGTATGCTTTACCTCGAGTCCAGGACAATAAGTGGTGCCTTCTCTCACTTTAGTTGATCTGCTGGAACTGGAATTGCCTGCTTTTAGCTGTGGCCTTCTCCTTTGAGCAAACATGACCTGACTAGCTCTTGCCTCTTCTTGGTGTAGGCATCATACTTCTGTGCTTGTTTGCAAGTATACCCTCTGGGCATGACTCTGCAGTGAGACGTCAACAGCAGCACTGACCTGAAATGAAATACATGTTTATTATCGTGTTATTCGGCAGGATGGCAATTTCACTTCTGATCTTATTTCAGGGTGGGTCGGTTCCAAACTCCACAAACAGGGACTTTGTTATACAGTCTATAACTCAACGGACAGAGAAAAAAAAGGTCCCTGAATTCCGGCAAGTATGAGTGCGAGTCAGTTATCATCAAGCTGTCGTGAGAGATATCTGGCACATATCAAACCAGCCGGGACCGTATTTCCTCCCCTCCTTTTTTGCTCCTGCGACTCCCTGACCAAAAGCTTTTCGAGTTTTTCAGTTCACGGATAGTACGACTGTGTCTTCACTTGGCCGTGTATACACTATTTAGTTATAACCATTTTACACATTATTATCACTAGGCTGTTGTTTTCTCTCTCTCTTAATATAAAGTTTCATTTCATCTCTCTTTTTCTCTCTGAGAATGTTGTAGTTTAGCAAGGACAAACACGAAAAGAGGCCTGTGCGCCTATTGTTTCCCCAAAAATGCGGGACCCGTACACACACTAAAAAATTTTAAAGTTCATTTAGAACGCTGTAATATAAACAATTCCGCGATAACGCGGATGCTAAGGAGCTCGTGGGGCCATGCACAATTCGGGGCCGGTGGGGGGGGGGGGGGGAGTCCCCCCCCCCCCAATTCGTCCCTACATTTAGTTTACACATTACTACCTTCAAACTAATGTGAAATAAACTGTGAACACCACAAACAAGAATGGTGAAGCCTGGATCGCTCGTGTGCATTTAAAACTGATCATTTTCTTAATCTGAACTGTGTGACCTTTCCAAAAGGTGACTGAAATTTAAGTGCCATGCGTCTAAGCATAAGTAAAGGGCTGGCTTATGTACAGTTGTGAATAGTATTGGAGAAAAAATATCTTTTGTCAAAATATGTCTTTATTTTTTTTTTACCTATTTCTTGATTTCTCATGACCCTTGGCCTGAACTCAAACTGGTAGGCTAAGAGTAAGAAAGGTCTTGCCACAAAGTATCCTTCGGCTACGTTTGAAGACTGTGGTTTGCATAGTCTCCGAGAAAATGCCAACATTAAAGTTTACCATGGACGACCAATGGCCCAGAACATAGCCTTACACTTGCTTCGCACATGAGCCAATGAAAGAAGGCATTACAGTATGATGTGTTCATTCACACCATAGTTGTGTTGTGTTCTGCACCTGATTCTCATCACAGATCTACTGGTATGATTTACCTTGAGTCCAGGAGAATAAGTGTCACCTTTCCTCACTTCACTTGCGCTGTGAGTGTGACCTTGGTCAGTTGGTGTAGACGTCATACTTCTGCGCTTGTTTGCAAGTACGTACTCTGGGTGAAAGTACTGAGACTCCACAGCGAGAGGTCAACAGCAGTATTAGCCTGAAATGAAATACATGATTATTACTGTGTTGTTCGGCAGCATGACAATTTCACTTTGCGTGAATGAAATGCAGGGGCAGATTATTACTTTCAAAATAAATGCGACAAAAACTGTGTAAACCGCAAAGAACAAACAACAATGGCAAAGTCACGTCTGTACGCCTCATGCGCATAACTGATTCACAACCTGTGTGAACTTTCCAAAAGGTAGCTGAAATAAGTGTCACGAGTCTCAACATATATGATAAAGGCTTGCTTTTGTACTAGTCAAATTTGTATTTTTCACACATTCTACGGTCATCCAAAATGGTAGTTAACAAATATTAGGGTTTCAGTCAAAGTAGCGTTTTACTAGGTAACCCTTTTAATCCTGATACACCCACTGCTTGAAATAAATGTGACTATGATAGTTCAAGGGTGGTCTTGTCTTGTCTTGCCGTATACGCCCACAATCAATCGTGTTGATCATTATGGCACTTGAACAGAAGGTTTTGTATGCATGTCAAGTACGAATGCGGAGCTAATAATAAATCATGTCGCTACATGAATCATTGGCGTCTCATCCGCCAAGCTATTCGGGCACCATCCTTGAACTAAAAAAATGCTGGACCTATCTCCTAATCTGTAATATAGCCTTCATAAGACAGAGAATGGATGAGAAAACTAAGTTACTAAGTACTGAAAGCAGTTACTGAGTTAGTAATGCAAAATTCTCCCTTAGCAGGACTTTTTACTACACACAGTATGTTTTCCTAAATAATAAGCACTGGCACTGGTTTAATATCACTACAATGTTGACTACATTCCTTCCACCGTATTAGTAAAGGCTCTCTGAGAATGTATGGAAATGTTCTACTTCTAGGTGGTGACTGACATACATGGAATGCATGCCCCTGTCAATCCACAATAAAATGTAGTCTTCTTCATTGCAGGTAGGCTGTAACTGAATTTCCATGCATAAAAGGACAGTTAGCTATTGGGGTTTTACGCCGTGCAGGTGACATCTCACGGCGGTGCATAAAACTTTTTTCTACTTTAGTTTACCTTGT
>BTPG01000008.1:31658322-31660822 GCA_036245525.1 Semisulcospira habei | reverse complement strand
GGCATACGGCGTAACCTGAAATTGCAAACACAACGCATGTACGAGAAGCTGCCTCCAGAATTTGACTGGTAGCACCGCCAGTACAGCGTGGAGTGCATCCCGAAAACTTTATGAAGTGTTGCAGTGGAAGAAGACAGACTAATTTTGAAAAGGCAACACCTAGGCAATTTTGTGGTGCAATTATTCTTTACTTTTAACAAAGGCGTCGCCCAAAGCCCAAAAATTCACTCAATCAGAATAGCTCAAGGCCGGACATTATTTTTCATTAAATTCTGAGAATGCTCTTGCTACGCTAATGCCATGGAATTCCAGGCTGGTAAGCTTGCATTGTGTCATCAGGACATCAGCTGTCCTTTTTGTGACTGCATCGCCTACTAGTTCTAGAAAGGAGAGGGTTAGTGGGAGAGAAGGAATGATAGACCTATCATGTTAAGCCTTCCACTAAACACCTACTACATAAAGTAGTAGGGACTACCCCCAGGCGCCCCGCAAACTGCTGGAGAATGTCCAGTCCTCCCCCGAGAGGGGAGGCTAGTGCATGAATATTCCCAAACAGATCTTGGACCTGCTGGATAGATTTAAGTTTTTGCCGCCTACAACCGGTTTCGCCCCAGGGGGGGGGGGGGGGGGGGGGGCTCTTCAGGTAGGCATACGGCGTAACCTGAAATTGCAAACACAACGCATGTACGAGAAGCTGCCTCCAGAATTTGACTGGTAGCACCGCCAGTACAGCGTGGAGTGCATCCCGAAAACTTTATGAGGTGTTGCAGTGGAAGAAGACAGACTAATTTTGAAAAGACAACACCTAGGCAATTTTGTGGTGCAATTATTCTTTACTTTTAACAAAGGCGTCGCCCAAAGCCCAAACATTCACTCAATCAGAATAGCTCAAGGCCGGACGTTATTTTTCATTAAATTCTGAGAATGCTCTTGCTACGCTAATGCCATGGAATTCCAGGCTGGTAAGCTTGCATTGTGTCATCAGGACATCAGCTGTCCTTTTTGTGACTGCATCGCCTACTAGTTCTAGAAAGGAGAGGGTTAGTGGGAGAGAAGGAATGATAGACCTATCATTTTAAGCCTTCCACTGAACACTTACTACATAAAGTAGTAGGGACTACCCCCAGGCGCCCCGCAACCCGCTGGAGAATATCCAGTCCTCCCCCCGAGAGGGGAGGCTAGTGCATGAATATTCCCAAACAGATCTTGGACCTGCTGGATAGATTTAAGTTTTTGCCGCCTAAACCTACCTGAAGAGCCCCCCCCCCCCTCCCCCCCTCTTAGGCGCAAAACCTGTTGTAGGCGGCAAAATCTATCCAGCAGGTCCAAGATCTGTTTGGGAATATTCATGCACTAGCCTCCCCTCTCGGGGGGAGGACTGGATATTCTCCAGCGGGTTGCGGGGCGCCTGGGGGTAGTCCCTACTACTTTATGTAGTAGGTGTTCAGTGGAAGGCTTAAAATGATAGGTCTATCATTCCTTCTCTCCCACTAACCCTCTCCTTTCTAGAAATAGTAGGCGATGCAGTCACAAAAAGGACAGTTGATGACACAATGCAAGCTTAGCAGCCTGGAATTCCATGGCATTAGCGTAGCAAGAGCATTCTCAGAATTTAATGAAAATTATATATATATATATATATATATATATATATATATATATATATATATATATATAATATATATATATATATATATATATATATATATATATATATATATATATATATATATATATATATATATATATATATATATATATATATATATAAAATGTATATTTTTACGCGCCTATACTTTAGATAGAAATGCTCTAGGCGCCGTACAAATGACATACTAACATACAAACACCTTGCATCCTATAGTCATTAACATACACACTCACGCAAAAAGATAATTATTCAAGAAAAATAATAATAACAAAAAGAACACACCAACAAAAAATGCTCACACACAAAAAGACACACGTGCACTATAAAACCAACAACGGACACACCAGACAGCCCTCACCGACAACGAAATGTTGACAAAAAGAAGAATTATAACGGTGAATGCACGTTTGAAGGAATAAATGCGTCTTTAAAGTCTGCCGGAAACTATTGGCTGATTCTACACATCTGAGGGACTGTGGGAGTTTATTCCAAAGAAATGGTCTTTGGTATGAGAAAGCCCTCTCGCCAAAAGACTTAGTTCTCGCAGTCGGAAAGCGTAATGGTTTAATGTCTGCTGAGGAACGGAGCTGTCTTGAGGCTGTGTACAAATGAAGAAGTTCAGAAAGATAGGGCCAGTAGGAGGAGACAGACAGGTATGACAGATGGACTGAACTTTATATTGTACTCTAGATGTGATAGGTAAACAATGGAATAAACGCAGGATGGGTGTGATGTGGTCTGACTTTTTTGCCTTGACAACAAGCCGTGCTGCTGAGTTCTGCACCCTCTGGAGCCGACCCAGAAGGTATCGAGGACAGCCACACAGGAGTGCATTTCCGTACTCGAGTC
>BTPG01000008.1:31595822-31653322 GCA_036245525.1 Semisulcospira habei | reverse complement strand
GTTAGGCGTGTGCCGAGAACCAACTCACATCTGATTAATGCCCCCCCCCCCCCCCCCCCCCCAAAAAAAAAAAAAAAAAAAAAAAAAAAAAAAGGTGAGTAAGAAATATTCTTACATCGGTGTTTAGGTGATACTGAGAACCTCACTTTCGTGGTATTAAAACCCTATCCTACGAGCGAAAGAGAGTAGGATAAGGTTTTAAAACCATTCGAGTGAGATTCTCAGTATCATCTTAACACCGATGTAAGACTCTATGTCTATACTTTTTTTTAAATCTATTTTTAAAAACAAATTAATAAATATGTTGTAACTGTCTAATCAAAAGCTTGTTTCTGTAATTATCTGCATATTACATGCTTGACAGTCAACTTGTCATGCTGACAGTTAGATTGTCAAGTTTTCAGATGACAGCCGCCTTACTTTCCTTTCAGCAAGGGTCATCTGATGAACATAGACCTTCATTGACTGACTTTGTTCAATGGTGAGATGACTCTTTTTTAGAGCTTAACGTTGTTAAGACATGTGACCTTATTGTTGATTTTAAGATGAACAAGCAGGATCAGAGTAGGACTATTATAAATGATAAGGAAGTTGCCATTGTCTAGAAGTATAAATACTTAGGCACCATCTCAGACAAGATGGCGGCCATGCAACACCTCCTGGCCGCCCGCTCCGGCAGAAATGGTCGTCACCGGCAGTACTAAACAGACATTGTACCTTCGTTTGATATACGATGTCAGGCTCTGCAATGTTGCATCACGACCGGTATTTCTTTTTGATGACTTTTGGCAATTTGATGTGCTGTGACTGTTAATTGGATTTTATCCACTGTGCCGGCGATGCTGGGAGTTGATACACGCTGATCTTGTTGTACCATGCGGATATTAGAAGAACAGCGCGCGTTATGCTGTGGCAATACAACCAACGTGCTTTCCTCCCCTTTCATCATCTCGGAGTGGCTCTTCCCACGCCACGCTCAACATCACTGCCAATGGAATAGCGCTAGTGCATTCAACGAAGCGAGTACCAGCAAGCTTCAGGCCCCACATTCCAGCCGAATGATGTGATGACAGACACCTCCCAGACGCAGTGACTGTGTTTCTTACTGAACAGCGTGCCAGTGTGTACTCTTTAGAAACCATTTTGGCCTGCTTTTACGTTAATGATGTAGTCCTACTACTATTGCTTTAAAAATGACTATGAAGTTATATACTAGTTAAGTTATAATTAAGGTGGTGACTGTTTATGCCGGAGCGACTGTCTAATAGCCGGCGCTGTTCTTATGGCGACGGGCCCCCAGGTAGCAACTGTGAAAGTATTCGTCTTTTTTTTTTCTTTCTTTTTTTTTTTTTTTTTTTTTTTGGCGTATTTTTGTTATTTGTGTAGCTAGTCTCAGCCAAGCAGAAAGTTTAAAAACATTATATTATGTGTTATAGAGATACTAAGGATAGGGCCGTCTTTAGTTTGCTTGTGTTAGGGAGGTTCGGGTCGGGTTGGGGCCGTTGGCGCCGGCCATTAGACGCCTTGGCGACGGGCTTCACCCGTCCCGAGTCGTTGTCCATTTGTTTGAAAACTTTTGTGTGAGTGTGTGTGATTGCGAGTTGCACCTGACGTGGCGAAAAGAATTTATCTTTTGAGATAATAAAGTACTCTTATTCTTATCTTCGATGATAAACTGAATTGGGATGACAATACTGAAACTGTTGTGAAGAAAGGCCAACAGAGATTGTATTTTCTGAGAAAGTTGAACTCTTTCTCTGTTGATAGGACCATTTTAACTTTGTTCTACAAATCTTTCTTAGAAAGCGTCCTGACTTTTTAGTTCATTTGCTGGTTCCCAAATCTTAGTGACAAAAACAAAAACAGTCTTCAGAGAATTGTTCATCTCAGCTCAAAGATCACTGGGGGAAAACAGAAGTTTAGCCGTGTTCTGCGATCGATCGTCAGATTGTAAGAAAAGCTACTTCCATCCTGGCTAGTGATGCTCACGTGATGAAAGACCTCTTTGAAATGCTCCCGTCTGGCCGCCGATACAGACAACCATCATGTAAAACCAACCGCAGGAAACTGTCTGTCATCCCTGTTGCCGTCCGACTCTTAAATATTTTGTAAATCTACACAGCTGTTAAAAGTGTGTGTGCGTGTGCTTGTGTGTGCTATACAGCTGTTTCATCGCGTGGTTATCGCTGGCTTGGATGGACAGTTGTAGAGGGCGTAAGTGGAAAGTAAGACGTTAATGTGTTCGCTGATAATGTTGTTAATAGTACTCTTTAAGTTTTAAATGATGTTTAGTAATTGTATTAGTTTAGAGTTTTAATATGTCTTAATATTAATATTATAAGTCTTACAGATTTAGCATATTAATATCAGGTGCAAATAGCATATTAGAATGTCCTGATATTAATTAATGTTTATTGAATGACTTTTATTTGATTGCCCCCCCCCCCCCCCCCCTCCGTCCACACAAATGTAATTGCCTTTTAAGGGATAAATAAAGTTATTTGAATTGAATTGAATTGAATTTTTTGTCTGAATTTCGGATATATTCTCGTAAGCCCTTCCATGAGAAGGCTTAGTCGCAAATCAATTTGACATATTACATGTAATTAATTCAAGACGTCTCTTGGCTTGACTTCGCGAACGAAGATTCTATAGGGCTTGCCCACGTCGTCTGCAGGCATTTTCGTGGCTGCGGATGCCAATCCGGGACAGGCAGGTTCGACCGCAGTGGCTGCAGGGGAAGGTCTGGTCAGGGTTCTGAGTTACGACAACTCTGTTTTTTCTTCTGAGCCGCTTGTCCATAAGGTTAGCTCTGCGAGAGTCCTCAAAGGAGACGACTGCCTTGTGAATGGTGGAGCGCCAGGTGTCACGGTCCGCAGCAAGCGAAGACCACTGGCGGTGGTCGATTTGGCAGGCACTAAGTGACTTCTTGAGACCGTCTTTGTATCTCTTCTTTGGTGCCCCTCTGTCTCGGTGTCCAGTGGCGAGCTCGCCTAAACAGAGTGATCTTGGGTAGGCGATGATCTTCCATCCTGGAGACGTGCCCTGCCCAGCGAAGCTGTGTCCGCAGCAGCAAAGCCTCGATGCTCACAGTTTCAGCCTGTTCAAGGACCTCGACGTTGGTGACATAGTCACTCCCAGTGAATGCCTAGGATGGTACGCAGGCAGCGCTGGTGAAAGCGTTCGAGGAGTCGTAGTTGGCTGCGGTAGAGGGCCCAGGACTCGGAACCGTACAGCAGGGTGGTGAGGACGACAGATCTGTACACGCTGATCTTGGTGCCTTTTTTCAGCTGTTGATTGTGCCACACCCGCTTGAATAGTCGCCCGAAAGTACTGTTCGCTTTTACCAGCCTGCTGTCCAGCTCCTTGTCCAGCTTGGCGTCTGACGTGATGATGCAGCCAAGGTAGGTAAACTGGTGTACAGACTTCAGTTCGGACTCGCCGATGGTGATGTGGGGAGGGCAATGCTCTTCCTGGGGTGCCGGCTGATGAAGGACCTCTGTCTTTTTCAGACTGACCTCAAGTCCAAAGAGCTGGGCGGCATCTGCGAAGCAGGACGTAATGCGCTGCAAGGCTCTCTCTGTGTGTGCAACGAGGGCAGCGTCATCAGCAAAGAGCAGATCACGAATCAGTTGGTCTAGGGTTTTCGTGTGGGCCTGCAGTCGTCTGAGGTTGAACAGCCTGCCATCGAGACGATACCTGATGTACACTGCGTTGTCATCGTCGAGGTCCACTGTGGCCTGCTTCAACATCATGCTGAAGAAGATGGTGAAGAGGGTCGGTGCCAGCACGCAGCCTTGCTTCATGCCGTTGCGAATGGGGAATGGTTCTGAGAGGTCACTGTTTAGTCTGACCTGGCCTTGCTGGTCCTCGTGGAGCTGGACGATCATGTTGAGGAACTTTGGGGGACAACCTAGTTGCTCCAGGATCTGCCACATACCTTGCCTGCTCACAGTGTCAAACGCTTTTGTTAGGTCGACAAACGTTACGTACAGCCCTTTGTTCTGCTCGCGGCACTTCTCCTGAAGCTGTCCCAGCACAAAGACCATGTCGGTGGTACTCCTGTTGGCTCTGAAGCCACACTGGCCCTCTGGGAGGTGGTCTTCAGCGATGGCAGGTACCAGCCGATTCAGGAGCAACCTTGCGAGAATTTTCCCGGCAATGGACAGCAGGGTAATTCCACGATAATTAGAGCAGGCAGACTTCTCTCCTTTGTTCTTGTACAGGGTGATGATGACTGCATCACGGAGATCCTTTGGTAGTGTTCCTTTTTCCCAGCAGCAGAGAAAGAGGTCGTGGAGCTTGTTGTGCAGTGCTGGGCCTCCATGTTTCCAGTTCTCTGGCGGGATTCCGTCAATGCCTGCTGCTTTGCCACTCTTGAGCTGGTGGATGGCTGTGAGGGTCTCTTCGGCGGTGGACGGTTCGTCCAATTCAACCTTTAGTGGAAGTTGTGGGATTTGGAGGATGACTGTTTCTTGAACAGTGCGCTCAGCGCCGAAGAGGTCCTGAAAGTATTCCGACCAGCGGTTCAAGATGGAGGTATTATCTGTGAGGAGTGCCTGTCCATCAGCGCTTCGCAGGGGACTTTGTACCAGGTGCCTAGGGCCATACACTGCTTTCAGTGCTTCGTAGAAGCCCCCTGTAGTCACCGGTGGGGAAGTGGCGCAGTGGTTAAGGCGTCTGCCTCCAATGCCAAAGGTGCGAGGTTCGATACCGGGTTCCGGCGTTGGATTTTTCTCCTCTGGTAAGTGTCACCGCCTGGGCAGTGGGCAGATGTTCACATCTGCACGGGACATAGACGACCCCGGCCCCCACGAGTCCCCTGCTGCCTTGCAGGCCTGGCCGCTTGGCTGCGGAAAGGCTAAGGGAGGAAACCCCTGACATCAAAGCCCCCGTGTCTCCGGGGAAGGTTTCTGAGCCAGAGACTAAGACAAGGACAGTCTGATATTAAACCTACGACCCGAGGACCTCGATGCCACCGTCCCAGCTTGCTAGGCCATGGCAAACGAACCAAGGGTTTAAAGGGTGGGGCCAGTACTGCGCACACTGCACTCCACCAAAAAGCTCCACCGCGCAGGCTTTAGGAAACGCCCACGGACTATGACACTGAACTTTCCAAGTCCTGTAGCGATGGGCTAGGGGCAAAACGGCAGGTGAAAGATGTCACTGGAAGCCGCAGTCTCAAACCTGCATGCCGGCGGTTCAGGATATTGGTCGCCTGATGTTGACCTGGGGATGACAACGTCACTCGGCACACCCTGAACGACCAAGCAGCCTTCTCTAGGGACAGCACTGCTTGCTCCACACGGAGAGGGGCCTAGAAAAGGTGGCCTAACCAAAGCTCATCCCCTCGTAACCCCAGTTGGCTAGCCGCGGTCAACGGGCATCTTCTCATGCGGTCAGAAAACAAGAAAAAACAATGGATCCACTCTCATGACGACCACGACCGGACTCAACGTAGCATGCTGGAACATCCGAACCATGCTCGACACAGCAGACAGCGGACGCCCTGAACGTCGCTCCGCCCTCATTGCCCATGAATTGCGGAGGTTAAACATCGACATCGCCGCGCTCAGCGAAGTACGCCTTCCGGAGGAAGGCAGCCTCCAAGAACTTGGCGCTGGCTACACCCTCTACTGGTCAGGCAGGCCTGCATCAGAAAGACGGCTCTCAGGCGTGGGCTTCATGGTGAAGACCCCCATTGTGACTAAGTTGGAAAACATACCAACGGGTCACTCCGACCGCATCATGTCCATGCGCCTCCCACTGAGACACCAGCAATACGTCACCCTTCTCAGTGTGTACTCCCCAACCCTCCTGGCAGAGCCTGCAGAAAAAGACAAGTTCTACTCTGACCTGCGCAGCCTCCTGCAGACGACAAAGTCATCATCCTTGGCGACTTCAACGCCAGAGTGGGCCAAGACTCTGAAGCCTGGAAAGGAGTCCTCGGCAAGCATGGCGTTGGGAACTGCAATGACAATGGTCGCCTACTGTTGGAGCTCTGTGCAGAGCAGCAACTTGTCATCACCAACACTACTTTCCAGCAAAAGGACAGTCGAAAGACCACCTGGATGCATCCTCGCTCCAAGCACTGGCACCTTATCGACTATGTCCTAGTGCGTCAGAGGGACCGTAGTGACGTCCTCCTCACCAGAGTGATGCCCAGCGCAGAGTGCCACACTGACCACCGCCTTGTTCGCTGCAAACTCAGGCTCCGCCTCAAGCTGAAACCCAAGAAAGGGCCCCCCCCCCCCCCCCCAAAAAAAAAAAAAAAAAAAAAAAAAAAAAAAAGCTTGATGTTGCCAACCTTCAGCGTGACGACAAGAAAGCTGCCCTTCAGGCCGATTTACAGCGCATGCTCAAAGACACAGTTGATCCAGCAGACTCCTCCCCTGAAACACTCTGGGAACAACTGAAAACTGCTATTGTAAAATCCTCTGTCGAAGTCTTGGGCTTTGCTAGAGAGAGGAACAAAGACTGGTTTGACGAAAACGACGTAGAGATCCAGGAACTTCTAGCAAAAAAAAAAAGAGCCGCCCACCAGGCCCACCTAGCCCAGACTTCCTGCCCTGTGAAGAAGTCTGCCTTCCGCCTCATCTGCAGCAGTCTCCAGCTCAAGCTTAGAGAGCTCCAGAACGAGTGGTGGTCCAGATTCGCACAGAGGACCCAGCTCTGCGCTGACAACGGTGACTCAAGACGTACTGCATCGGTAACTGCAAAAGTGTCGTATAGCGTTGCCGGCGGCAAAGCTATATAACACTTACGTAGCTATTGATGCGGTGCCTCTTGAGTGAGTCAACAGTACGACTGCTACGAAGACGCATGCAACAGTCATCGGGGCCACACAGCGAAACAGCCCCCTTAGTTCTTGCTATAAATTCCGAAACATACTGTGTTTGTTTACTATAAAGGGACTGAACCTACTTTCGTTGACTTCATGCCGCTGTAACCCCTTTCCTGCCACTGGACGTATGTTTTGTTTCTGAAATCTTTGTTCACTCCACGACCAAAAACAATAACCGTCTGAGGAAACATGGATGCAAATCGGTCCCAGCAAGAGGAATAGATCCTCAACATGAGGATCTCCGTCTCTTGCAGCTGCATCGCGTTCACGTTTTCTCGGCAGTGAAGGAGTTAAGAAAAACGGACATCGGGGGGGGGGGGGGGGAGAGAGGAGGGGGGAGAGGAGGGGGGGGGGAGCGTGAAGACGTTACCTTTTGCGCTGCTGGACGTTCGTCTCTGACAGTGTACAATCCCGCCATGAAGACAGCGACAAGACGGAGGACATTGAAGACGGACAGCACGGAGACCTGGCAAGCAGTTCCAGCAATGCACCTGCCGGAACAGCACTGGTTTTCACACTCACTGATTTCTTTCTCTTCCCCACGCTTTCTGACTATGTTCAGGACGACCGCAAGGCCACAGAGAGTGAGCACTATGCCTACGATCGCGATGGCAAGTTCGTGCGCTACCACGTTCTTTACCAGGTAATACATCGGGTCGTGCGTGATTTGTGAGTGATTCCGGCATATACACGTGGCATTCACTTCCACCAGAGTCAGGAAGAAGCACGCTTTGGGCTCTTTAAGTTGGTAAACCGTGGTGGCCATCTTGGTCTCACAAAGACCTGCAAAGACAACACAAATGTCGTGTGAAGGCAAAAGACAGAAAGTCCATATTTGTTTTATTAAAAGCAAGATTTTCATTGAATTACAATGAAAATCTTGTTTTTCACAAAATGTAATTATTGTATTTTGCCTACACGGGTCAGTGAACGACCTCATTAGTGAGAAGGTACACCAGTTGAGCTTCCGAAAGTTGCAGGAAACTTTTCTAAGCCAGTTACAAATCGTTTTTTTTTTTCCCCCAGATCTCTGTGTCGCACTTTCTCTCATCACCCCTGCACGGCCGCGAGGCATTCAAATCAGAACCACTCATATTGTGTGCTGGTCTGCGGACCTTTCGGGATTTGGGTGACCCCAGCACCGGTTGCAGGAGTACCCACCAGATAGACCCACTCTGGGAGTACGCTACAAGTACACTTCTATTCAAATGAGATGCTGAAGCATCTCATTTGAATAGAAGTGAACTTGTGGCGTACTTCCCGAGTAGGTATATCTTGAGAATACTTCCGCAAGCGGTACGAATCTTTCCTTTTTCGACCTCAATGATGAAAGAAAAGAAGCCAAAGCTTTCCAGTCTCAGCTGATCTCCACAGTAAGCTCGTGCGTGCTACTTTCATGAAGATACATGCCCTATGTTCACAAGTTCAGTGAAAGAAAAACAGTTTCATGTTTTCAGACATCATAAATACGAAGAAATAAAAAGAGTTAAAAGAACACATAAAACAACATCTGTCGCTGAAACAGTAACACACTTAACGATTCATCTATCTTATCTGTAAGAGAATTCGATGCTTGGGGGTACCAGCATGGTGAGGGGGTCTAATGAGTAATGAGGGTTTCTGCCATTAACATCTGTGTTTCTTCCATGTTCAGTCTCCTATGATTATTTTTATTTATCTGTTATAGATTTCAGTTTTGCGACATTTTGTATCAACTTTGTAGTGATAAAAGCAAAGTATCGAACCGCTGTCATCTGACGTATTCAATGACATCACTGTGTCTATTCCTTTATCTTTCTACGATTCTTTTCAATACGACAGAGCTATGCCATTTGCATTCATTGACTGCAGCTACTACTCTTGCGTGTGTTTGGGTGTGTGTGTGCGTCCGTCCGAATGATTGCATGGGGTCTTATGGTCTAGTATTTGTACAAACAAACGAATGAGCAAACGCACGCACGCACATACACAGAGAGAGAGAGAGAGAGAGAGAGAGAGAGAGAGAGAGAGAGAGAGAGAGAGGAGAGGAGGATCAGCAGCATCTGTTCACTTTATTAGGTACTCGCAGCAATAATAATGACATTAAATGCAAATAAGGGTTGTAAAACAAACAGTCGATAAAACAAGGGAAAGCATACGAGATGCATACGCCATATGAAGCTTGGTGCCCTTGTGTGTATTTTTTAAATGATAAAAATGTATTCAAGCCACAATCCTGCCGCAAATTAAACAACACACGTTTAACTTATTCAGCCCGACGCACGTATTTCCCAAATTTTGGAGGCGTTATCTAACGACTATGCGCCTGTTGCAGGACATGGATCGACCATGATAATTCAAGGGTAGTGCCAGATTAGCTTGGCGCCGAAAGGCGCCAAGCTAATCTGGCACTATCCTTGAATTATCATGGTCGACCCATCTCCTGCTGTAGTGCGCCAGGGCTGAATGGGTTAATATAGTTCATGGTAAAGTGGATGAAATGCAACAAGTAAAACAACATTCGTGGAGGACAACCATTTAAAACAGCTTATAAAGTTCTTAACCCATTCACCCCTAACGCACTACAACAGAAGAGGGATTGAGCAGGGTAGTTCAAGGGTGGCGCAAGCTGTTCTGGTACTACCCTTGAACTATCATCCCCTACGCGGTTATACGTACGTCAGAGAGCAACTTCTAAATTTTGTAAATTCGCATTCGGACCCATATGTGTATAAGTCATTCAAGGCGTCCGCATCAATAACTGCGGAAGTGCCGCTGGCAACGCTATACAACTTTTCCGTAGCTCCGCCGTGAGATGGCCTTAGTTGCCTGCTCGGCGTTAAACCCAAATAACTAACTAACTAACTTCCATAGCTATTGATGCCGAGTTCCTTGAATGAGTTAAAAGTCACGAAATTTCATTTTTATTTTAAATCACAAATCATTTAAAATGCATACATTAAACTTCGTTCCTAACTTGGTCAAGACACACACACACACACACAAATTGAATTAACAATACGTTTTCTCCAGAGTTCGCGACTACACTCTTTTTATCGATCTGTTCAAAAATGAAACAAACAAACAACTAAACACATTTGGGTCCCCTAGAGATTTGTACTCTTACATAATTTACTGTATAACAGTTGAAAGGCGATTTCTAAAATAAATAAATAAATAAATAAATAAACAAATAAATAAATAAAATGAACATATCTGGGTCCCCTGGAAATTTGTACTCTCAGAGGTTTACCGTATAACAGCTGAAAAGTGATTTTTAAATCACAGATTGCAGTTAAAATACTTCGAAAGTGTCGAACAGTTGGCGAACGTCAGTAAATGAAACATGTCCATTATCTCCAGATTCATTTTGTCCAGCGGATCAAACTCCGACATGTGGTAACACCACCTCGCGTGGCAGCTCGCAGCGTTCTGAAACACATTAAGCACGGGCTGGATTTCGCGAAACAAGTCTTCTGCAGACTCACATAGACCACTGAGACATCGGGCACCCTCCGTCTCGGAGGGTGCCCGATGTCTCGGTGGACTTCGTGCAGCGATCGCATTTACTTTTTTCTGCTCGGGTAAGCTTTCTACAGACTCTGTATTGTCCGCGAATTCGTCCGACTCCGCTGTTATCTTCCCCAGCTGATCGCAAGACTTCTTGGAGGTGAAGTGTATGTCATATTGATCGCCCTCTCTAGCGTTGACGGTGACACAGACTTCGCTGGTTTTGCCGTTGGAACCAGTCCTTCCGCTACTTTCCTCGACAAGCTTGTCAAGTGTTATGACACTGTCTTTGGCCAAGTAATTTGTGACTTCATTGCTTTCTGACATCTCCGTGTCGTGTATACTTTTGTTGAGATCTTTACTAGACAATACGCAGGCGCTAAAATAGTTCTCTCCAGTTGTTTTGCTGTAATCCTCATCACAACTTTTCTCGATGAAACTCTCGGCTTCAGTGTTGTGTGCAATGCAAACGCTGTTCTCGTTGACGTCTTCAACGATTTCCATTGGGCTGTTCATGGTAGCGCAGTTTCTGTCTTCAGAGCTGTCGTGGTGGGCGGAACAGCTCTGCTCTTTAATGGTGTCGCTGTCTATATCAGTGACTGTGCGGACTAATGAGCTTCTCATTTTCTCAGCGAGATCTTCTTCAGGCATGTTGTCCACAACAGAAAAACAAGAGGAACTGCCCCTGTCCTCAGCACTATCCGAGTGCGCTAAGGTCGTCGGGCCGACGTCGGCCGCAGTAGACCCGCGCACAGCATTGCGCGGGCCTACTGCGGCCGACGTCGGCCCGCTGGTCTTTTGCTGACTGGGATCTTGGACTTTTTCTTCTGTGTTGTTTCTGGCAATACACTTAAATGTATAATCGGTGTGTTTTTCAGTGGAACTGTTCTTTTCTGGGGTAGGTGTGTTTTTTGTGGACCAGTCCCTTTCTACAGGACTTTCGAAACAATCTTCGTCCTCCCTATCCTCATCATCTGTTGTGTCGATGAGCTTCCCTAGTTTTCGAATTTCCTTAGCTCTCATGACGATGTCCTGAAGCTCTTGCCGAAGACTATCGAGATCTTTCTGTTCTAGACTGCTTATCTCCTCCTCGTCAAACAAACCGTAAATGGGATCGAGGAGATGGTTCATTTGACTGAGATGTTGACAGTCAAGCGACCCGACGCTTGCTCTGTATTGCAGATGGTCTTCACAGTCTGACGTCACGTACGTGCCTGAATCGGGACTGTCAAAATCGCCATGAGACAAAGGTGTAAACTGTGGAAATCTGTTCTTGTGGATCGATCCTTCAGACGAGACACTACCGGCAGACGATTCAGATGAAACACTCCACCGTTCACCTTCCTCGTCTGCTCGTACGGCCTGCCGTTTGCGTAAAAGCGTGTCTACCTTTTGAGAGAGCAGTAGCAGATGCATGAAACACTCAGATGCCTTTATCATTTTTCTGAGAATGTCTTCAGACGGGTGTGGACTCAGGATCGGCATTTCACGAGTATCATCTAAGTCCTGAGACTGAGATGCTCGAGGAGGTGTTCGGGGGTACATGCTACCGCTGATGTCTGGCGGTGATGCAAACATGTCTGTCTTAGAGCGCATGTCCACGTGTAGTGGTGGGGCATTGCTCCGCAAGTTACCGTTTGGTGTCTCGTCGGTTAACCCCCTTGTGGCGCATGCATCCGCCAGTACTGTTAACAATACGTGTGACTGCATGTGCATGGGGCTTAATGCCTCGCTGTTTTGTGCCCGGTCCAGTAAATGTGGGACAGAAATAACCATGTCAGCCTTTGGAGTGCCCTCGAGAACAAAATTTAGGCTGTCGTTATTCGGTGCTTCCTGAAGCACACACGTTGTTGAAATCGGAATGTCACTGTCTGATAAACGTTTCTGAGTTGTAAGTTCTTCAGATAAAGGCAATGCAGCAGTTTGATATGTACACTGAGAGACAGTCGAGGCAGTATTTGATGTCATATAGTTCACACAGTTTGATACAGTATTTCCAAATGCGTTTTGGGTTGAATGAACAGAACCGTTCGATGACTCTTGAGGCACATGCACGGCAAAATGCGATGTGTCATTGCTCAGTTTTCCCTGCGGTACACGTTGGTGAAAATCTGGTTCGTCACTTCTCAGTGTATTATGGGGCACATGAGGAGCGACTTGCGTCGTTTCATTGTTCGGTGTCGAACTCTGTGTAGTAATGTTTTGGCCATACGTAGATGCAGACAGGACAAAGCTCAGAAAGTTGTTGATAGATTCCTGCGTTACAGACGATTCAGATGATTGTGTGGAGCCGAATTCTAAAGGGCAGCTTGGCGATGATGGAACAAAGTCTTGTGAATCATTCTGAGAGCAGTTTGAAGCAAGAAACTTGGAACCACTTGCAGGGTCTCGATCGGGGTCGCATGAACGATTGCCGGCGGGCGCCGTGAGCGTGGAATCACTGCGGACTGCATGTTTGCAATTTAGTTCAGGGTCTCTGGATCCAGTATATAGTGACTTGTTTAGGGAGAGGTGTGCACTTCCATATTGATAGGACTTTTCTGACTTAGTCGGACCGGGAGGTTCAATGCTGCTAGGATCAGGATCCGCAGAATTAACAGGCATAGGGTGAGGCGATGGACTTGTGTCATTTTGGTCTGCAGAACGACTGGCATCAAATAATCCGCTGCTTTTTTGTAAACCACTTTGACTTACGTTCCTGGTGCTTATTTGTTCTGCATTGCGACATTGTTTTGAATCACCTGGAACAGGATGCAGGGGACCACTAGGATCAGAACACGCAGACCCACTTGGACAAGGAAGTTTTTGATCAGTTGGGGGTTTTGATACATCTCCACCAGGGTTCATGGAGTAACTGTGGTCAACGCGTGAAACAATTCTGGGGACAGGTTCTGATGACACACTTCTAGCGCCATTTGGTTCACTGATATTGGCGTTGTTTACAGCACGATGTAGCGATCCAAGTTCAGACTGGCGCGGTGACTCCGTGTGACTGAAATGTGGCGATCCGTAGGGACTATGATGTGGTGATCCAGTTGGTGCTTGGTGTGGAAATCCAGCCTGTCCAGTAAAAGTAGAATGCGGCGATCCGGCCATCTGAGCATGTGGCAGGCGAGTGAGCGACCTGTTTTCGCCCAAAGAGGGCGGCCCAGAGTAACTGTAGTGAGGCGAGCCAAGGATCCCCTGGTGCGGGAGCCCAGGAAAACCCGGAAACTGCAAACCACCGGGGAGACGGACAAACTGCTGAGTTCTGTTCATGGGCACAGTCCTCAGTGTGAGTTCCTGGTTGCCATTGTTATAATGCGGAAGCTGCATCACAGGTGCGGAATGTGGCCATCCATTAAGAACTGGCTGCCTGTGAACGCCTCTCGCATCTAGGGGAGCAGGTGAGGGGATCGCACCCGCACCCATGAGGTGTGGTGTGAAAAATGGAACAGGATGTAGGGGTACAAACAGTCTGGGGTACGCGAGACTCGCTGGGTGTGTGTGGAAAAATGAACCAGGAACCATGGACAAACTGGAATGGGGGTTCAGCAAACCGCCGGGCAGTGTGGGATCGCTAAGATTGGGAGGAGTGCCTGGTTCTTGGGCTTGCGACTTGGAACTGCGGCGACACGAGCGGCTGGGCGTTGCTCCTGATTCATCACTACTTATTGAGCCTGCGAAATCAATATAACACAACGCGTCACCAGGATCTGAGTCTATCCGATTTCTAGCACGTGAGGAACGACCAGAAGCGACGCCATCTGGTTCGTCACACTCCAAAGGTTCTACAAAACCCTTGGGATCTGACGAACCAGATGGCATCGGTACTGCTGGTTCATCACGTCCTCGACATTCTACATAACCCTTGGAGCGTGACGAAGCAGAAGACATCGGGCCCACAAATGACCCAGCAGACGGTGAGTCCATAGAAACGTGCGGTTGTTCTCGTGACCCAGTGGGAACTGATTGTGTAGAACCTGAAGATTGTGGTGACCCATTTGGCACAGAGATTGGGAGATCTCCATGATGTGAGAAGACCGAAGCAACTGCATCTTCCGAAACAACAAATCGTGACATGCCGCCAGAAGCTAGGCCTGTAACCCCAATAGGTCCTAGACTATGACTGGACGACCCTGTGCCATAGCGAGGCAATGCTGCTGAGGAACTAATTGCAGAACCACCTGTGTATGAGTGCATTGCGCCGTTGGGACTGAGGCGGGGCGAACTACTCAGCTGAAGTTGTTGAGATCTGTGCACAGTTGAGTTCGTGGAAACGTTGTCTTGTACACGGCGTTGAAGTCCATTACTCCCACTGTGCGTGCAGCTACCAGTGCTGTTTACAGTATCGGTGGTTGTATGCTGAATGGGGTTAAGTCCATGGTGTTGTGAGTTATGTTGTCTATTCTGCATAGGTCTGCTTGGGCCAGGCTGCGGAAGCCGATCTGCATCTGCGTGCGGCGGGATCCAGTTGAAACTGAGGTGCGTTGGTAGGCTGTGAGGGTGTGGCGGTATGTTAGTGTTAACCCCTGCTTGCATGCTGGCCCCGGTACTGGAAACAGTACATGTGACTGCATGCGCAAGAGGGTTAATCCATGCAGCGCGCACTGAAAGGTCGTGGACTACAGCTTCAAAACGCGGACGATGGTGAGGCAGAGACATGTGATGGCGCCTTCTGGGGTCCATGAACATTTTGTGGTCTCTTGCGGCCGGGAAAGCAGCGTTCGATGTGTGAACCGAACTGACGTTCCTTGCGCGGGCGGGACGATGAAGAAAAGGCGATGGTGGTGGAGATGGAGGTGTCGTAAAGAACTGATTCATTCCCAGGTTCACGCCACCCAGGCCAAATGGTGCGTACAGGAGAGGTGGAGGAGGGCCGCGTGGGCGCGGAACGTCTGTAGGCTCAGTGGTACTCGAGCTGCCTGCCCGTGATCTCTTTCCGCCTGTCGGTGTTTCTCCCGCGTCGCCCATAGTGGCTATCTTTTGTTGTTCTATCTGTTCCGCTCACTATCCCAGAGTCAGCAGCACGTCAAAAGCGACGGGTGTTTTGAAATCTGCAATCGATAAGACGCGTTTGTCAATTTAACCCTTCCCCTGCTACTATATACACTTTTGTTTCTGAATTCTTTGTTCAATCAGCAACCAAAAGCCAAAACCGTCCAAGAAACAACAAGATGGGATGTACCATAACCCACAAAGTCCCTTCTATATAAGGGGAGCAGGACAGACCCGTCATTGATTTGTCAAACGTCATTTGTCGTGACGTAAGTATTCGTTTTTACGTAATTTTATATTTTACGTGATATGAGTTTCACTTTCGCTTCATGGGTTTGAGAAAATGGCAACAAAACTAGAACTTCACGTTACAATTTCAGTCTTCCTATAATCTGTGTGAAAGCAGGTTGACTTTACCTAGCTACATGATATACTAAGTACACGGGTCACCTGCATGCTCTTCTGAAAGCGCGTCGATGTGTGTGTGCGTGTTAGTGCATGCGTGCGCGCGCACTCCAAACATCTAGAAGAGGCATAGATCCTCATGCGCCTGGAAAGCGCATGAGGATCTATATCTCCTGGAGATGCGCGCATGTTTGTGTGCGTGTGTGTGTGTGTGTGTGTGTGTGTGTGTGTGTGTGTGTGTGTGTGTGTGTGTGTGTGTGTGAGAAAGAGAGAGAGAGAGAGAGAGAGAGAGAGAGAGAGAGAGCCGGAGAGAGAGAGAGAGAGAGAGAGAGAGAGAGAGAGAGAGAGAGAGAGAGAGAGAGAGAGAGAGAGAGAGAGAGAGAGAGAGAGAGAGAGAGAGAGAGAGAGAGAGAGAGAATGAATCAATGAATCTTTATTTTACAACGGTAAAGATATTAACAATGCCAGAGGCAATGCCATTTTTCAAATCTGCCGTTGCTACATCTACAACACAACAATTACATTACATTAATACATGTATAGGACGAACGCCTACGGTGTGTTGGGGGAGTTGGAGCAATGGTAAGGGGGGGGGGGAAGCAACAACACAGCAGCACTATACATACACAGCAGTAGAATGGGTACATTACTAACAATGATATCTACGTATATAAAGCAAAGTTTGAAGATAGTTATGGCTGCGAAGATAAATGTTCAAAAAGACTTTTCTTGAAACATGATACCGTTGGAGTGGTCTTCGTGTGGGATGGAAGCGAATTCCACAAAGTCGCCCCCGAGAATGCCAGACTGGTTTTAAATAAGTCTATTCTCGTTTTGGGTACTACATATAGGCTTTTTGTATTGCCATAGCGGGACTGTGACCGGACTAGCAGCTGGGTTAGATATTCCGGAGTGTTGTCATTCCGAATCTTAAAAAGGAGAACACCTTTGTTGAATGCAAACTGCTTTTTGAGAGAAAGAATTCCCGCTTTGTGAATCTTATCATCCGTTGTCAAAGTAGGATCAGGTAAAATTAATTTTGCTGCTTGGTGTTTTTGGCGTGTCACAATTACCATTGACTTAGTTTTTGCTGGATGGATACTCATCGAGTTACGTTCACACCAAGCGGACACCTCATCAAGGCTCTGTTGTAAATCATCTGCAACCACATTAAGGTTTTTATTTGCCGTGTGGATTGACGTATCGTCAGCAAACAAGTCACATTCGATAGATTATGACGTTAGGTGAAGAGGCAGATCGTTGATGTATAAACAAAATAGAAGAGGGCCTAACACTGACCCTTGAGGTACTCCAAACTTAACCTCCTTCACTTCAGAGTGTGATCCATTAACTACAACCTTTTGCTTTCTTCCCTTTAGATATGAACTAAAGAAGGAAACTGCTGAAACGTTTTTTTAAATAATGACTAAGTTTGCTTATCAGAGTGTCGTGGTTAACCAGGTCAAACGCCTTCTTAAAGTCAAGATAAATAACACCCGTCAGTTGCGAATTGTTTACGTTAGATAACCACTTACCTGCAAGTCTGCTTAGCGCTGTATGACAGGAATACTTCAGACGAAACCCAGACTGGAAGGGATGAAGCATATTATTTGTCTCTAAATAATGAGACAAATGTTTGTGTACATGTCGCTCGAGAGGTTTGCTTAACACGGACAGTAACGAAATCGGTCTATAATTATTCAGATTTCCCCTGTCCTTGGATTTCGGTACGCGGTAGTGGAATTACTTTTGCAAGTTTAAGCTGTGTAGGAAATACACACTGATGGAGACATAGGTTGTAGATGTATGTCAGCGATTCAACAATGTAAGGTATGGATAGTTTCAATTTATGTCATCAGGGCCTGATGACTTCTTGTTCGCGAGACTACTTATGAATTTACCTACTTCATGTATTGCAATCGATGGAATGCTAAAAGGAGTCACAGTCTTCTGATTGCAGTAGTTAATTAAAATATCGAAACACTTATCATTGACATTTCCTTGTGTTGAGAAAACTTCAGCAACAGACAGGAAGTGATTATTAAACATGTCAGCGGATAGATCACTAGGGATTACCGTGGATGCACTAGAGCCTCGGGTAAGGGAATTCAGGACGCGCCAAATAGCAGACCCGTCTTTGTTGTTTTTAATAGTATTTCTTACAAAGGCTTTTTTCGCTTCACGTAACATATACTTGACGCGATTACGCTGCTTTTTAAACTCGTCAAACTTCTTTTCTCTCCTGAGGGTGTTCCTAAACTCCATGGCCTGCATCAGTTCTTTTGTAATCCATGGGGGTAGTACCGCGCTTTTGACACGCCTCTCCCTGAGGGGTGCGTGTTTGTTGAGTACCCCAAGGAAAATGCTGTACCATGCAGATAGAGCAACCTCTGGGTCGTTGGACTCGGTTACTGAGTCAAAGCACGCATTACTAAGATCATGTAAAAATGCGTTTTGGTTAAAATGTTTAAAAGAGCGATATGTTACGGTGATATGACCTTTCTTTTTAGTCTTTGGAATTTGCGCAGCCCAGTTACACACTACATGGAAATGATCGCTAATGCTCAAGTCGGGAACAGAAACGTCAGTCACAGATTTAGGGTTATTGGTATAAATATGGTCTATAAGAGTGGACGATGCAGCAGTAATCCTAGTGGGTGACTGCACCAGCTGCACCAGCCCAAATAAGGAAGATGTTGTTTCCCACGCGGTGTGGGGTTTCAGTAAATTGATATTGAAATCACCCATTAGAACGATGTCGGAGTTTACTTTATAGACTTTATCTAAGTTACAGGTAAAATCGTCGTACCAACTAAAGTCAGCCGCCGGGTTACGGTACAAGAAGCCTACGTATGCTGGAGCCAAAAAAAGGACGCTTTACTTCAATCCACACGCACTCAACATCTGCGGCTTCTAGATCTTGCCGTCTACGGACTAAGTGTTGAATAGACTGGTGGATGTAGACGGCAATGCCTGTTTGGCCTGGGGAGGAAGGATCTCTTCTGATTACAGAAAAGTTAGGGATACTAATGGCTTCATCACTGATGTTCGAGCTCAAGCGTGTCTCAGTGACGCCAAACAAGTGAAACGGTGACGGTGTGGGATTGTTAAGAAAACAAGCTAAGTCAGGTATCTTATTGTAAAGATGAAACACGTTAAGATGGCCTACACGTAAGGTACATTCCCTTATGCTCGCTTTCGCCATTGAGGCTAGCACAGGCATAAAAGATTATAACACAAAAAGAATGTAAACTGTCTCACAACACAAAAGAAACACACACACACAAAAGTAACAATCATACACACAGTGCAAACCGGATAGGTAAAGGTGAACCGTCAAACAGAACTACACAAAATAATTTGATAAACTGACAGTGCAAGAAAACAAATTAAAGCAATAGCGCGTTTTCACTGCAAACAAGACAATGTCCAGTTTTGCGCTGATAATGTCAACGAATCTGCACAATCTATACCACAGAGCCAGCGGAAAAGACTATTTACCACTCGCCCAGCGGTTTGAGTGCAGAGGTTTTAAGTGACCTCTGATTCTTAGTATAGATGTGGCACAGCGCACAAACTAAGTCACGCGTTGCGCTTTTCAATAATTAAGTCATAATCACGTTAGTCCACACGCTGTAAGACCTGTGACTTTATCATATGGATAGTGCATTGTACACCAAAACCTGTGGACAATGTCATTAGCAACACAGCCTGCAACAGTCACCACTGGCCAACAGTCTAATCTTGTCAAGAGGCACGACCGTGCACACACACTAACGACATAAAAAGGCAAAATGAAATGTTCCGATAGGAAAAGTCTGATGATAGTCACAAACTATAATTAAGTGTCCAGTCGTAATCTGAGATAAAGGCACCGTTCAAACTTCCATATGTCAAACGCGGTTAACGTCTCTTCGTGTGCACACAACTAACATTACATAATTATCAGATAGTCATAAGCGCCGCGTATGAGTAACCAGTAATTACTATTTCGGATTTTATCAAGACAAATGAGGGGTATAGATATTGGATTATTACCAGATAGTCACGTGCAGCGCTCATGCGCGCTGCAAATGAGTAACCGATAATTACTGAGTATTTCCAATTATCAAGGCTAAGGGATAGTGTATCGGATACTCACAAGCAACGCTCACACGCATTACAAGTGATTAGCCGACAATTAGTACTTCGGTAGAAAAGGCAGCAGTAGTTGGGCGATGATCTGCATGGCCTGGGCTGAATCGTGGCTAGGGTTGCCCGTTAATCCTGATTGTTCCCACCCTCGGAGAGAGAGAGAGAGAGAGAGAGAGAGAGAGAGAGAGAGAGAGAGAGAGAGAGAGAGAGAGAGAGAGAGAGAGAGAGAGAGAGAGAGAGAGAGAGAGAGAGAGAGAGAGAGAGAGAGAGAGAGAGAGAGACACGGAAGCCTTCAAACTGGTCACTTGAACATCTACCATCTTTTTAACAAGGTGGCCGATTTGAATGTTTTTCTAAACTCGTCTGAACCATTCCACCTGTTTGGTCTTAGTGAGACGCGACTTAACTCGGACATAAGCGATGAAGCCGTTCACATACCTAACTTTAGCATCACTCGACGTGACCCTCGTGTACTTGGTCAAACTGGGCTTGCCGTTTACATCACTCAATCCAACATTTAGTAAAAAGGCGTGAGGACTTAGAAAAAAGGGCTCCAAAAACTAAACCCGTCTTCGTCGGCTTTTGTTATCGTAACCCAGCAGCCAAGTTTGAATGGTACGATGATTTTTTGCATGCAGTAGAAAAAGTTGGCTTACCTAACTGTGACGCGTTGCTACTAGGCGACTTTAACATAGATATGTTGAAGCCCCATACCGCATGGGATTGCATCACCACACAAACAGGCTTAGAACAGTTAGTTTCGGCCCCTACTAGGATCACAAAAACAACCGCAACACTCATTGATCACATTTACACCAACCGTCCCCTTAGTGTATTCAATGTTAGTGTTCCTGACCTCAGCATCAGTGATCACTTTCCTACTGTGTGTTCATGGTCAACAAAACTGCCAGTGCATCGTAAGAACGGGCACACAACTATAACGTATCGCTCATTTAAACAGTTTAATCAGTCTGCTTTTCTAGCAGACCTTGATCAAACACTATTTAATGTCGTTAATAACGAAACTGACCCTGAAAAGGCTCTGGCTGTTTGGTATGGACTCTTTACAAGAGTACTTAACAAACACGCCCCTTTGCGGCAAAAGCGGGTAAAAAACCACACGTTACCGCCTTGGCTAAACCAAGAAATAATCGAAGCTATGAGATTGAGAAATGACTTAAGGAGACACAAGCTATTTAGCGAATACAAAAAACAACGTAACCGTGTCAAGTCTATGGTACGCAGGGCTCAGAAGTCCCTCTTTGAACGAATGATTAAAGAAGACAGAGATACTGTCGCACTCTGGCGCGCGGTTAATCTCGTCACCCGAGGTAACAGCAAGAAATCGTCAGCCATTCCTTCTAGTATTACTGCAGACACTTTTAATAAACATTTTCTGTCTGTTGCCGAGTCAATCATACCCTCAAGCGGTAACGCGTCTTACACATGCCCGGAGGCCCTGCTTAACTTCTGTAAGCAGAAGATTAAGGACAAACCCCCCTTCTCTATACCGCCTCTAGCTGTGTATGAAGTAGGAAAACTGATCGGGTCACTGAAAAACAAAAAATCATCGGGACCTGACGAGATCAGCCCTAAAATACTGAAACTGTCCCTTCCCTATACAGTAGAATCGTTAACGTATATATATAACGTAAAATATGTTTCCATCAGAACTGAAGCAAGCCAAGGTTATCCCTTTGCCTAAATCAAAAGATCTCTCTGATGTTAATAACTATAGACCCATTTCAATATTATCCAGCCTTTCCAAACCTCTTGAAAGACACGTGCACAAACACCTTTATCAATATTTGGAGAGTCGCAGTCTTTTGCACGTATTTCAGTCCGGCTTTCGCCCCAAGCATTCTTGTCACACGGCACTGACAAGACTTATTGATGCGTGGCTAGCATCCATGAATAACTCCCAAATAACTGGGTCGATCTTTATTGATTTTAAGAAAGCTTTTGACCTTGTAAATCATAACATTCTTTTTGTCAAAACTTCAAGCATATCTCTGCAATGCAGGTGCTGTCTCATTGTTTACTTCATATTTAAGCGGAAGGAAGCAAAGAGTACTGTTAAATGGATCCTGCTCCTCGTATGGTCTCGTCAAAAGCGGAGTGCCTCAGGGCTCTGTCCTCGGGCCATTGCTGTTCTGCATATTTATCAATGACCTTCCACTGCATATTAGTTGCCGCGATATTTCTTGTGACATGTTTGCTGACGACTGCACACTACATACTCCTCACAAAGATGTAGCTGCAATTAGCACGCGTCTGCAGGAAAGCCTGCATGAGGTCACCGACTGGTGTCATTCCAACTCCATGTCCCTGAATCCGTCAAAAACAGAATGTATGGTTATAACCACACGTCAAAAGCACCAGCTATGCCCGCTCTCTCTTAGTCTGTGTATAAACGGCAGCCCAATTGAGCAAGTATCACACCACCGCCTCTTGGGGTCACTATAGATGATCAGCTTAAATGGCAACTGCATATTAATAATGTGTGCAAAAGGGTTTCCCGCGGCCTGTATATGTTGTCAAAATTGAAAACAATTACTGACACAGATGCGCGTCTTCTTTTCTACAATGCTCATGTCAAATCGCACATAGACTATGCATCAACAGTGTGGGATGGTTCTAGTGATGTACATTTGAAGAGGCTGAACTCCCTACATAGGAGAGCTGCTAAGCTTATATTTCCCGATCCCGAACTCTCAACTGACAAAAAGCTTAAAACTTTAAAAATGCTCCCTCTATCCCATCACTTTCAGTTCAATAAAGGTGTATTGATGTACAAGCTGTACAAGCAATCGTGTCCACTGTACTTGAGTTCTTTTTTCTCAGAACGGATATCTGTAGCTTCTAGACATGGACACCATTTCAAAGTACCCCTGCCGCGTATTGATTTATTCAAAACCAGTTTGTCATTCTCGGGAAGTTCATTCTGGAATTCTATTCCTGCAGAAATCAGAAACGCAAAGACGCTCACCTCATTTAGGGTCAGCCTCTTCAAGCACCTAGAATCTCTGACGTAATCTAATCAGTACAGTACAGGGATAACTTGCGCGTGTGTTCAGATGTGTGAATGTGCGTGTGTGTGAGAATGTTTGTGTGTGTGTGTGCGAGAGTGAGAGAGACAGAGAGAGAGAGAGCGTCTCTCTTTTTTTTTCTATTTTATATATATAATATACAGTGGACCATAATATCTGAGTGTCAAGAGTACATTGAATACTGCATGTTCTATGTATAATGTTTTTGTCTTCATTATTATGTGTGTACGCGATATTTTTGGGCGCGCGTTCACGTGTGTGTGTGTGTGTGTGTGTGTGTGTGTGTGTGTGTGTGTGTGTGTGTGTGTGTGTGTGTGTGTGTGTGTGTGTGTGTGCATGCTGTGTGTGTGTGCATGCTGTGTGTGTGTGGGTGTGTGAGACACAGAGAGAGAGAGAGAGAGAGAGAGAGAGAGAGAGAGAGAGAGAGAGAGAGAGAGAGAGAGAGAGAGAGAGAGCACATATATACATATTTGCCTTTGCTGTATGAATTCTAATGTACTTAATGATTTTCTGTGTATTGCTTTACTTTGCATTTTTACTCATTTTATATTTTTGTGCGTACGCGGTATGCGCGTACGTATGTCTGGAGTGCGTGTCCGAGAGCATGTGTGTGTATGTGTGCGTGTGTGTCTAAGTGCGTGCGTGTGCAAGTTTGTGTTTGTGTGTGTGTGTGTGTGTGTGAGCGTGCGTGTGCGTGCGTATGTGCGGGCGTGCGTGCGTGAGCGAGTGCATACATGCGTCAGTGTGTGGTATGTGTATGTTTACACGTCTATGTCATTTATGTAGTAGATGTAGCAGGGTGGTGAGCACTAGTCACGATCGAGAAAGGACGCAAAATTCGGATCTTCTGACAAAAATGTACGTTTTCCCTAATTAAGCCATCATTAATCATCACGTGAGAGACAAAGACAAGAATGCCAGCGGGTGCTGAAGAACTACGTGTGAAAATCGGGCTTTTTTGCCCGGTTTTAATGTGGATTTTGAAAAGAAACGCAGACAAAGCAGGACGCCGTGTGAAGGGACTCACACTACACAGCAAAGCCATGCGTGTTGTTGTGCTACTTTTCTTCGTGTCGTTGCTCGAAAGATGTGGCGACGTAGAACCCAACCCGGGTCCGGTAAAAATAACGGAGGACCAACTTGCGACGTTTATGGACAGAATGGAAAAGAAAATTGAGGACCAGATGAAAGCGCAAGGGGAAAATTTCGAGAGACTGACACAGAAAATAGACGCTAACCATGGACGTATTGAGGAGAAAATATCCCAGTTACACGGCAATATGAAAGATATGAGAGATAAGCTAGCGAGACACACAGCTGATATTGGGAATTTGGCAGAATCGGACTCAACAAGGAACAAGCGCATTGATGAACTGGAGAACGAAATTGACAATCTAGAGACATTTTCTCGCAGAAACAACGTAAAGTTCATCGGTATACGTGAGTCTACAAGAGAGGACTACGCCGCCTCTGCTCAGAAAATAGTGGATGTACTTAACGAGCACTGCGGCACGCAGAAGACATGGTCTACCGACGACGTGGAGAGGGCCCACAGGGTGGGTCCCCGTAAGGAAAACGCCAAGCACCCCCACCCCCGGGCTCTTATCGTGCGCTTCAGCCGCTGGGGGGACAAGATGTCGGTGGTGCAGGACAAGCGCCTCAAGGCCAGCCTCAGGGACAGCGGCATCAAGATGGCAGCGGATCTGACCAGGCGACAGAGGGCAGCGATCGAGCAGGCGAAAAAAGCAGGAAAGTTCGCCTACTACAAGAATGGCCGCCTGCACACGGAAGATAGACGCACCCCCGCGGCCGAAGGTACGGGTCACCCCCCGGCGCCTGTACGCGCCAGCGTACGCGTCCGTGACGACCTCCAGCATATGCAGCAGCGGACGCCGGGTGTTGACTGCAGCAACGGCGAGAGCGAGGGGGATACAGAGGATACGGGTCTCCGCCTACCAACGCCTTTACGCTCTCCTGTGAGAAATTCCCGTAAACACAGGGAAACACCGAGGGATTCCCTGCCAGCTGTTCGGGATTCCTCACACCAGACACGTGACGCGACCTATGACGCGTCCACTACACACAGCCAGACGGCTAGCACAGCAGGGGGTCCAGGCAGTCGTGACCAGCCGCGTGACAGGAGCCAGCCCCGTGTTACCGACATGTTCCAGCGAGCACCCTACGAGACCCGGTCTGGAACACCGGGACGTGGTAGGGGTCGGGGTCATGGTCAGGGGAGTCCCACGGGGAGCGGCTAGCGGTGTGGCCCCGGCCCTGGCGATGCTGTCCGTCAGGAAACCGCTAGGTTCTTGTGTTGGAATGTGGACGGTCTTGTGCAGAAGTTAAGTGAGTCAGATTTCGTCAACTTTATTACTTCTTTTGACTTCTCTTGTCTTATAGAAACATTCACCAATTTATCGTTTGATTTCTCCATCACATTTTGTGACTTTAGTGTTTTCCACGCCCCAGTCAACAAACTGTCGAAACTAGGTAGGGGATCCGGTGGAGTGGTTTTGCTTGTGAAGAAAAGTATAGCACGTTACGTGACCAGGATAGATACTAGTCTTGACAATACCATAGTGGTGAAAATAGCAGGAACTATAGTGGGGTTAATGCAAGATGTGATTTTAGTGTGTTCATATGTACCTCCATCGTCATCACCTTACTACAAAGACAAAACTGTAAATAGTAACATCCCGTTGCTCGAACAGTTGATTTTCGATATGCAGGAGAAGGAAAATAACTGTCACATTATAGTCTGTGGTGACTTAAATGCACGAACTGGGCTATGGCAAAACAAAACGGACGATGGCAATATTGATGGGTTGATAGGAATTGACCAGGTGGATGATAATTTTAGAAACTCCGATGATGTTGTAATTAACCATTTCGGACGACTATTAATAGAAATGTGTTCCTCTACATCACTGTGGGTGTTAAATGGGGACAGTGATACCAGCTCAGGTAAATTTACTTATGTATCTCCTCATGGTAACAGTGTGGTGGACTACTTTCTGTGTAGCTATGATATTGTGCGACAGTGTACAGTAGAAATTGTACATAGAGTGGAATCGCCCCACATGCCTTTGGTACTGCAGATGTCATGCCATTGTCAAGCATCCGATGAGCCCGTTGAAAAGCAGTTTGTTTCTAAATATATCTGGAATCCGGAGTTGCAACAGGAATACACGGATAGAGTGAATTCTGACGAGGGTCAGATGATGCTTGATGAGGCTCATCATACCATTGATTTGTCTCCAGACATAGCCATTAAACATTTTACGGAGTATCTCTACTATTGTGCAGATTGTATGAAAAAACAGGTTTGTGTGGGCGGTTCCTCTCGCTGTACAGGCTCAGTGTGGTTCGACAATGACTGTCGTGACCTGAAAAGAGAAGCGAGGAAAGCGCTGCATGTGTTCAGTAGGTCACGTTGTGATGAGGATAGACAGGCATACTGTGACAAGAGACGTGCGTATAAGGCCATGTTGGTAACTAAGAAAAGACACCACAACCAATCCACGTGCAGACGGCTACTGGACAATGCAAACAACAGTGCGGTGTTTTGGAAAAACGTGCGAATCGCGAACAGAAGGAAACAAGAACAGCCCAAGATAAAAATAGAGACTTGGGAGACACATTTTAGCACTGTGCTCAGTGGTCACTTACCGGACAAGGACGACCGGGAATTCCCGCTACCAACCTGCTCTGTTCCTGGGCCGGCGGACTCGGGAACATGTAGGCACGTGCCCGAGTTGGACGGCCCAATAACAGAGCAGGAGGTCAGACACGCTGTGTGCAAGCTGAAATCTGGGAAAGCGGCAGGCATTGATCAAGTGTTATCAGAGTACCTGAAACATGCAGGTGATACTATTGTGCCATTTTTGACGAAATACTTTAATCACCTGCTCGATAACCAGTACTTTCCTGTTGAGTGGAGTCGTTCCGTGATTGTTCCGATCTTTAAGAAGGGCGATACAAATAACCCAGCCAACTATAGAGGGGTGTCTCTGCTCAGTGTGACCAGTAAAGCTTTTACTTCCATTCTAAACAGTAGACTCTACAAGTGGGCAGAAAAAGAGGGAAAAATAAACGAAGAGCAAGCCGGGTTTCGGCAGGGATACTCGACTGTTGATCATATATTCACTTTGATATCTATTATACAAAGATCCCTTGCTCGAAATAAGAAACTATATGTGGCTTTCATCGATTACAAGCGTGCTTTTGACTCTGTAGACAGGGAAATGTTGTGGTCTGTTCTTACCCATGTACAGGTCTCTACAAAAATGGTTCAGATGCTGAAAGCCATGTATGCATCTGTTCAGGCGTGTGTAAGGGCGGGCTTCCAATACTCGGATTTTTTCGACTGCCCCGCCGGGGTCAGGCAGGGTTGTTTAGCAAGCCCTGTAATTTTCTCTTTGTTAATTAATGAAGTTGCAAACTACGTAAATGAAAATGGTCGACACGGAGTACAACTACTGCCTGGTCTGAGAGAACTTTTTTCATTACTTTTTGCTGACGATGTAGCTCTATTGTCCACAAGCGCTGTGGGGCTGCAGAACCAGATAACTAACCTCAAGCGCTCTTCTGATAGACTTGGTTTAGAGGTTAGTCTCGAGAAAACCAAGGTAATGGTTTTTAGAAAAGGCGGGCGACTGCCAGTGAAAGACAAATGGTATATTGGTGCAACCGAAATGGAAGTGGTTAACAGTTATAAATACCTTGGTTTCACATTGACCACAAAACTATCGTTTACTGTGGCGCTCTCCGACTATGCTGTAAAGGCGAAGGCGAAAGTTTCTCAGTTATTGAGGACTATGTGGAAACTTGGCAACCTTAACCCATGTATTTTCTTTAAGCTTTTTGATACCCAGGTGGCGCCGATGCTCCTTTACTCGTCTGAAGTATGGGGGTTGAAGCAGTTCGAAACAATAGAAAAGGTGCACACTTTCGCCTGCAAGAGACTACTGAGTGTGGATGTCAGAACCCCAAATCAGACAGCTTATGGTGAAACGGGTAGGCATCCACTGCACATAAATAGCATAATAAGAGCTACAAAGTATTGGATGAAACTGATTAAGATGTCTGATACAAGACTTCCTAAGCAGGCGTACAAGATGCAGTTGAACTGTACCGTAGCAAGTTGTTTTTGGGCGAACCAAATTGAAAGCACCCTACACAAGTATGGCTTTGGCCACGTTTGGCAAAACGGTGGTGTGGGTGATGAAAGGGCTTTTTTGTTGTTGTACAGGCAAAGACTGAAAGAGTCATTTGTACAGTCATGGGAAACGAAGGTTCAGTCAAGCGACAGGTTTGCAACTTACAAGCAGTTCAAAACGGTATTCGAACCAGAAAGATATCTATTCCAGATTACGATAAAGAAATTCAGGGACAGCCTTATACGTTTCAGACTGGGAACAGTAGAACTGAATGTGAATAATAGGTATTCAAATACACATGTGAAGAACTGTCCATTCTGTATTGGGACTGTGGAGAATGAAGAACACTTCCTCTTGTATTGTAATAGATACTCAGCACTGAGGAATAAGTACTTGGCTAGCCTTTTGAATGACACTAAGAATGAGGACATAAGTTTGTTGCTTGCAAACCTGGACTGCGACTCTATCAGAAAAGTTGCAATGTTCATATTCTATGCACTTAAATTACGCAATGAACAACTATCTGTGTAATAGGACATTACCTATGGGCCGATGGCCGCAAAACATCTGTTCAGTCTGCCTCAAAGTGGGGTAGACCCCCTGATGCAGCGCGTCTGTGTGCGCTGTGCGGCGTGTGTGTGTGTGTGTGTGTGTGTGTGTGTGTGTGTGTGTGTGTGTGTGTGTGTGTGTGTGTGTGATCATTATATTATGAGTACCAATTCCAAGAAGAAATTGTTGTTTCTTTTTATTCATATCTTGTCTGTTTCCTTTCTCGTGTTGTAATTGGTTTTTCCAGTTATGTAATCTCACCCCAATTCGAATGGGTCGTTGACCTACCGAATAAAGTGTTCTGAGTTCTGAGTTCTGAGTTCTAGTAGATGTAGCAACGGCAAGTTTGAAAACTGGTCCTGTTACCAATAACTTCTACCGTTGGAAAATAAAGGTTCATTGTTCATTCATTGTTCTCTCATGTCTACAGATTGAACACCGTGATGACGCTGAAGCCACTGTACAGGTCAACTGCACCGAGCCCCTTTTTGGCCCATCAATGCCGCCTGCTCACCTGTCCAAGACGATCATCAGACTAATCACAGATGACAATAAACTTATTACATACAGTCTTTACTTCAAGCACGTTGAAAACACCGGAACCCTGCTAGCCCAAGGTGTTCTCTGGCCCCTGGTTGGAGAGGATGAAATCGATAGTCTTGGACCGCTAGTAGCGTCAATCTTGGATGTGGACTGCCCAACCGCTGCGCTGGAGAAGGCGTATGCACGTTAGCTGGCCTCCATCCAGATGCCTGCGTTATTTTCAGACTTCGCCCCAACACCTGGAATTCTGAAAGAAACTTGCTTTGACACTTCTACCAAAGCCGATTGGTCTGACATCCACGAGGAGACACTGCTGAAATGCTGCCATTCTCCAGTCGCAAAGGGCAAGCATGACATGTCTGAACCGGAGTGGTTAGACATAGATGAAGAGGAACTCCTCAACTGCTGCTCCACACCAACAAGTTCCAGCATCAAGCGCATTTGCGCTCCGAGCGCCGCTATCGTCGCCTACCCACTGTCTTCAACACGCCACACTTGTTTACAAAGATTGCACAGGTAGGGGAGGAAATCAATGAATTGACACATACATTTAAAGCTGCCTCAAAAGCTCTCGAGGCCAGATTCACTGACCTTGGGAAGGAGGGTGTTGCTGCAGTTAAAGCTGTAGAATCCCGAACTGTCATCCGGGATAACAAAAACAACGCCCTGCTAGGTCAGCTTGACGCTGCAGTAAAAGCGTTCGAGTCCCGGGTGGCTGACCTGGAAAGGGAGAAGGTCGCGCTAGCCAGTCAGCTTGGCGCCACTCTGAAAGCTCTCGAGTCCCGGGTCGCTGATGTGGAAAAAGAGAACATCACTCTGGTTAGTCAGCTTGTCGCCGCTAATAAGGACATCACAGCACTGCAAACACCGCAACAATCTGTGGCTTCATCGGGCGTCCAGGTCGATTTCAAGTCGTCAGGAGCCTGCAGGTCCTCACTGTCCACTGAGAAGCCTACAACATGTGAATTGGCTGCCACTGTCTCCACAGGTAATAGCTTTTCCGTCCTAGATGACAACAGTGAAGACTCAAACCCTATTGTTCCCAAGAGCGGGAACTGCACTGGCCGGATGAAATCGGCTATACCGGGAAAAGGTGCAGTCCACGTCAGCAATGATCGGCCAGCTACGTCCTCTACACACAATGACTTCCTCTCATCATGCGAACAGCTTCTCCAGCAGCCTATCATGGGCGAGGTTACCTTCCTCTTTGTTGGAGACTCCGTGCTCCGTCCAGCTGATGTCTACAGGATGGTGCCGGCAGGCAGTAGAGTCCAAAAATGTGCAGTCCCTGGTCTACAATTTGCTGACATTGAGAAGTGGGTAACAACCCAGCCACTACCCACATCACCACGTGCAGCATCTCACCATCCATGTTGGGGTTAATGACTGCACTGACAAGTCAGCTGTGGAGGAACGCAGGTGGTCCCATCTCCTTCAGACATGCAAGAAAGCCTTTCCCGCTGCCAGACTACACATGTCTTCCATTGTACCTGCGAAAGGTGCACACCCAAAAAAGCCAGCAACCCTGACGTCAAATGTGAACTTGAGCACTGCTTGCAAGAAACTTGGCGTTGAGTTCATAGACCATAGCAGCATCTTTCTCACTGCTAATCAAGCACCGCGTTAAGCTCTCTAACGAGACTCACTGACTACACCCCAGCCCCCGTGGCACAAGGTACTTGGCACTCAACGTAGCTGCTGTATTCGCGTCTCCATCCAGTGACAACCCCCACACTGGGAATCGCTCACACAGGGTTACAGCGGGCAGAGAATCAGAGCACACGCCCGCTCGAAACAATTACCGTCGACAACACAGCTTTAACCCCTGGGGGCACACTGCACACTCTCAGCAGTCTATGCAGTCAGAGACTCCTCAGCGTTCTGAAGAGCTCGGCCAGACACGTCTATACAGTGTGGTGGTTGCTGGAGCGCCCTCTACCCAGCATACGCCTACTGGGGCTCAGAGTTTAACAGATGCACACATGTTGACACCCCCGCACTATGACCCTGCTACTAAATCACCCTCTGCAGGTCAGTCATTCTACCTGCCTCGTACTCATCACATGGCGTCACACCCCCGCTACAGCCACAACTGATGGGTATGTCTGCCCAGCATGTCTACCGGCCTACATCACCACAGATGGTGCAACCCACACCCACACACTTTCAGCCCAGCGTCAACCCCTTGGACATGGGGCAGCCTGTCTACTCACCTGGCTTCAATGCCCCTTCAGCTCCACATGCACAACCCTTTGACCCCCTGCGGCTTGTTGCAGAACTCCTAAAACGCTACATTATGAGCTGAGTTTGCAGTACGATACACGGTGGCATGTCCCACTCTATGCTCATAACCTTCATACACCTCATATCTCTGTGTGAGAAGGATGATGGGCATAGACTTGGGTATGGCCTTCTTGTTTTATTTTGGTAGTCTCTATCACAGTTTTGTCACTGGCTTACTCCATTTTATGCCCCACGCTTTAGCCCAACTGGAAATCTACATGTCTAGACACTCACCGTCCAATACATGTTGGAAGGCGCAGGGCATAGAATAGGGTATGACCCTGTAGATCTAACAATATATTCGGATGTGATGCCGATTCAAGATCTTCATCGAGCGTTGATTGTGAGCTGCGTCTGAGAAAGAAAATGAAATATTGCTTTACTAGCATATGTTGCCGCTTTACTAATGTTGCATATCTGAAACTTTTCACTTGTCGAAGGTGTTAAGCATAAAAACTGAATATGACCTCTGTCTGAGTTTGAAATGATATTCTCGGCAGGATCCTTTCAGCATGTCAGTAGCATACTTTATTTTATGCCCATTGCTTTTTTTTTTTTTTTTTTTTCCGTTACTGTATTGTCTTGACGTGCACTCATACACATTATATGAGGAAGGCGGTGAGCATAGAATAGACTATGACTCTCTATTTATTTTAATTCGTTGGTGATATTTACTACATCATAATCACTAGAATGTTTCATTGTCTGCCTGTCGACTTATCTAATATGTCAGGCTATGCGAGGCGCTCCGCATACTCAATACAACAGAAATGTGACGGGCATAGAGTGTCTTATGATTCCTTCAGTATTATATGCCGATATATTACTAGCTGAAAATAGTAATTCATGGACTAGCATGTCTTACTGTATTTTGATTACTAATATGTATTTAATATCTTAAATGTGTGCTGCAATGGCATCATCTTGACATATTGTGCGAGTGTTGACACTTTCATTACAAGCATTTTTTTGTATCTGTTTATGCTTTTCTTGGGATTTGTCCGGACATAAGAAATGCTGGACGCTTCTGCGATTTAAAAAATAATAATTTTGGCAGCATTGAGTTATAGGAACATTGAACTCTCATTTGTGCCACGTACCGTGTTTCGAAATCTTATTGCGTGTCATTACTTATTGCATAGATTAGATCGTTCGTGTTAAACCTGTTATCGGGTATTTAGCTTCGGTTATTTAGCTTTACTTTCTCATTCTCTTGTTACTTCACATGTGCAACCAGTTTCTTTTTTCTCCCATTATACTGTAGTCAGAAAGACACATGTCACCAAATACCAACAACCCAGATCGTCTCTTAAACATTGGCTACCTTAATGTGTATCATCATGCACATTCCTTCTGCCAATGAAGATAAGTAGCGGCTAATCTCTCTGTTTGTTTGTCTATTTTGACAAAGGGTATTTACCCGAAATATTAATAAATTGTGTTGTACCCGTCTTTTCTAAGCGTGTTTCTTTCTCCGTTGGGTACTTCTTTGTATCATCTCTGCCGCAAAATACCAGACATCACAATTCTCTTAAATCAGCCATCACAATTTCATATATTTGGCTTTACTGAATCCCGCCTGACAGACAATATCAGTGATCAGGCAATCTCCATACCTAATTTTGCTATTCTACGTCGTGATGCCTCTGTTCTAGGCCAAACTGGCATAGTAATATACATACATAACTCTATAATTCAATATGTGACTAGAAGATTTGACCTAGAATCAAAGCAAATTGAATGCATGTGGCTGGAAATAAAAACATCGAAGACATCACCCGTTCTTGTAGGGTTTATTTATAGAAATCCAGCGGCCACAGTGGCATGGCTTGATGACTTTGAATCAATGATTGACACAGTACAGAAATGCAGGGGTGATATACATATCCTAGGTGATTTTAATGTTGATTTGTTAAAAGACTCTTACTCTTCGTGGAATTCAATGATCTCTTTTCTTGGTTTAACACAAGTTGTTCAGTCGCCCACACGAGTTACTTCATCTTCTGCGACAATGATAGACCATATCTATACTACAAATGTAAATGCAGTTAATAATGTCCATGTTCTCAATTTTTCTATCAGTGATCGCTTCCCAGTATCTTTCTCGCTGTCTGCCAAATTAGCTAAGAAATTTTGCACAGGGCATACTACTATTATTTACAGGTCTTTCAAAAAATTTATCCAGAGTGCCTTTCTCTATGAATTATCCAATATCCCATTTAATGATGTGTTAAATTACAATGACCCAAATGAAGCCCTCACCCGCTGGTATGAACTGTTCCTAGGTGTTCTAGATAAACATGCCCCAGTGCGAACAAAACGTGTCAAACATCCCACAATCCCTGAATGGCTAACTGGAGAAATAAAAGCAGCCATGCAACTCAGATACACTTAAGGAAGATTGATTGATTGTACATTGCTTAACGTCCCGACAGCAACAAGGCTTTCTCAGGACGTGCCTGCACTGCTTGTGAAAAAACAAACTAAACAGAACATTGAATGTATGTCGCCAGCCGGTCAAATACATTAAATAAACCTAACACATGGGGCCTAAATAAAGTTAAGACCATTTAGCAACACACATCCAATATCAAGAGCTACAGGCAGTGCAGACAGTAGGGAGAGTTTTAAAAAGGCAAATACAGGTGAATGGACAAAGGGTAGACAGAAACACATGCCCCAGAATAGAGAGAAAAACCCACCCTGTGGGGCTGACCAGGGTGACCCTGGGAACTAAAAAATACCTAACCCCACCCAAGTCCCCCAGGGCAGACCCGGGTGGAGGACTTAAGGAAGAAAAGAAATTTGTTGACTATAAAAAACAAAGAATTTTTTCAAATCTTTAGTCCGAAAAGTTCAAAGACAACATGCCGAACAGATCATTGCAGACGGCAAGGACTTGCGCTCTGTTTGGCAAGTTATCAACACCTTTACTAAAGGTCACAATCACAGAGACACGAACATTGCACCTGAGCTCACTGCAGATACCTTCAATACCCACTTTCTTAGCATAGCTGAGACTTTAGCACGCACTAATACAAATGATTCTGCGAAATACCAATGTTCTGAGCAACTACGATTTCACAGTAACAGTACTGCTGGTTGTGTTTTTTCACTCCCCCCAATGACTGTTTTTGACGTGGGTAAATATATATCTAATATGAAAAAGAGGTCATGTGGTTCAGACGGCATTGCGAAATTCTTAAAATAGCTCTGCCCTACATAGTTGAGTCTCTAACGTTCATTTACAATCTTTCTATTCAAAGAAATATTTTCCCTGATGAGTTAAAAACAGCTAAGGTCATTTCTCTTCCCCAAAAGCAAAAACTTAAACTCATTGAATGATTATAGACCTATCTCCATTCTACTAGTCATCTCAAAACCTATTGAAAAACATATCCATACACATCTGCAAAATTTTCTAGAACAAAACTGTCTACTCAGTAAAATGCAGTCTGGGTTTCGCCCGCAACACTCTTGCCAAACTGCCCTTATACATATCATTGATAAATGGCTTACAGCCATTAATAATTCTCAGTTATCAGTTGCAGTTTTTCTTGACCTTAAAAAAGCCTTTGATCTTATTTTTTTAAAAAAATCATCGATTTCAATACCGTACATCTGATATCATCCTATCTAAATGACAGAAGACAGAAAGTTTTGCTTATGGTAAATTACTCGAGTGAAGGTTTAGAAACGTGTGGTGTTCCTCAGGGGTCAATTTTGGGCCCATTGTTGTAGAGTGTGTGTGTGTGTGTGTGTGTGTGTGTGTGTGTGTGTGTGTGTGTGTGTGTGTGTGTGTGTGTGTGGTGTGGTGTGTGTGTGTGTGTGTGTGTGTGTGTGTGTGTGTGTGTGTGTGTGTGTGTGTGTGTAATGTGAGCATTGATTATTTGAAATGGAATTATTGTTGCCTGTACTTTTCACTATTATGTATACTTTTATATATAAAATTATGTGTATGTGTGTTTACGTGCATACTATATCTTAGCAAGGACATGATTGAAAAAAGGTCATTTAATGTACCTAATCATTTATCCTTGAAAAATAAAGTTTCATTTCATTTCTCTCTCTCTCTCTCTCTCTCTCTCTCTCTCTCTCTCTCTCTCTCTCTCTCTCTCTCTCTCTCTCTCTCTCTCTCTCTCTCTCTCTCTCTCTCTCTCATATGCGCGCATCTCCAGGAGGCATAGATCATCATGTGCGCCAAGGGCGCATGAACATCTATGCCTCTTGAGGATGTTTAGAGTGCGCGCATGCACTCATGAACACGCACACGCACACGCAAACGCACACCGGCATCGACGCGCTTTCAGAAGAAAATGCAGGTGTACTTGGTATAGCATGTAGCTAGATAAAGGCAACCTGATTTGACGCAAATTATAGCAAGAATGAAATTGTACCGTGAAATTCTAGTTTTGTCACTATTTTAGCGAGTCTTGAAGCGAAAGCGAAACTCATAATTATCACGTTAAATATAAAATTACGTAAAAACAAAAAATACCTCATGACAAATGACGTTTGACAAACCAATGACATATGCGCGCACCTCCAATATCTTCAAGTGCCCGGAGGGCGCATGAACATCTATGCCTCTTAAGGATGTTTGCAGCGCGCGCATGCAAACACGCACACGCATACAGACATCGACGCGCTTTCAGAAGAGCATGCAGGTGTACTTAGTATAGCACGTAGCCCGGTAAAGTCAACCTGATATCACACAAACTATAGCAAGACTGAAACTGTACCGTGAAATTCTAGTTTTTTCATCATTTTCCGCAAGTCTTAAAGGGAAATCGAATCGCATATCACGTTAAATATAAAATTACGTAAAAACAAAAAAAAATACGTCATGACAAATGACGTTTCACAAACCAATGACGCGTGTGCACTGCGCACCCCTTCTAGAGTTCACTATGACGCATTGGCACGTCTGCGAGGCTTTTTCAGAAGGAGATATTTTAACATCAGAATCAGTCAAGTCAGAGACAAAAGTATTTGACAGCGAAGACAATAAGACAGCTCTCATACAGAAGGGAGTTTGTGGATTATGGTTCATCCCATCTTGGTTTGTTTGTTGTTGTTTTGTTGTTGTTGTTTGTTTGTTGTTGTTTTTTGAAGTATGTTTGTTTTTTGCAAAAATTACAAATTGCCTAACAAGTTGACCTAACTAATGACTGACAAAGGAAGTTCGAAAGACCACATAGTTATAGATACTTGCAGTGACTGACTGATTGACTACTTGAATGGCTTGGTTGATGAACGGACGGACGTACAAAGGAAAGAACAAATAAATGTTATCGTTATCTAGCAAATATAATACATATTATGGCCCGCAGTGTGGGGGCTAAAGCTAAGGGGAGAGAAAAGCAGGCACGCGGTCAACTTTACGTGTGCTCCACAGTAATGTTCCCTCCCTTCGCATCGTTAGCCCGATAAGGGTTTCATTAGCCCATATCATTCGGAATACACCGGTGTGTGAAATAAGTTTGACTAAAATAGTTCAAGGGTAGTGCCAGAATAGCTTGGTGCCTCTAGGCGCCAAGCTATTCTGGCACCACCCTTGAACTAAAGCCGCCATAGGTCTGTCTATAGCCTTATCTGTCAGTACGCTAATGTAGCTTGCCTATGATGGCAGTGTACAAATTTGAAGCTTTTAGCCTCAGTATGATATGGGTTAGAATACACGCTGGCAAGGCAGCGATAACGTAATTCAAACAAACACAACCACGGGCGCACACGCACGCACGCACGCACACACACACACGTCAGCGCCGGCCGGCACGGCATACAACTGATATGGCTTACAGCAAGGTTCTCAAAAGTACGCGAGTGCTGTTGTCAACTGCTGTTTTAAGAAAGAAATATTAAGGACTGCTATCAAGAGAAATCTTAGGTTCATCTGTTTCACGTATCGCCGAAAACTGTGTCAAACGATTCTCAGTGAGAGAATGATGGTAATGGCCGCACTGAAATATCGCAGAAGCGCTTGACAGCCGAGAAAATCCGGCTGAAGGCACCACCCAGTTGCAAGAGGCATAGATCCTCATGAGCCCCCGCAATTGCGGGGGCTCAAGAGGATCTATGCCTCTTGCTAAACAACTTCGAATCCACGTTCCTTTGACGACCGTTCATCTTTCATCCTTGACTGAATTTAAGATATTGCAAAAACACAATCTGCGTCCGTGGCCGCAGTGATCAAGGGGGTTACTGAGATTGCATGCAACTTACACAAGGGCATCAAAATCGACTCGAAAACGTACACTAACATTATTTTGACCTTACCTCACTGTGTCAGACGATGCAGTATCCACAAGAAAGGCTTCACACACTATAAATAAACCCCAAAGCTAAAATCCGATGATGATGAACAGCGGCGACACTCGCCAGGTGCCAGCGATATTGCCGCAACCGTGGAGCGATGCACGGTTTTTTTTCGTTTTTTTTTTTTTTTTTTTTTTATGTATCTCGACAACCTGCGTTTCAGTCTGCGCTGAACTAACCTGTCACAGTACTACAAAATATCTGCAAGAGGCAAAGACTCTCAGGAGCCCCAGCAGTCGCTGGGGCTCATAAGACTGTACCACCTGATGGTTGGGTTGCTTTCTTTTCAGTCACCTCAGCCGGAGACAGGCACCATGGCCATGTGATCGCAAGCCGACTGACAACTATTCACTGGTGTTGTTTCAAAGCCTATTTTTATGTAGTCCTGAATCAGTTTTCATGAAATGTTAGGATCATGTGAGAGTTACCTTTCTATCTTTATTCAGATAATTTCAGTGATTGAAGCCAAACAACTTCCAACAATAACAATTAACTCATTCGAGACGTACCGCCTCCGGATACGCGGCATAAGCCACGCATCCGGAGGAGGCACGTCTCGAATGAGTTAAAGCACTAGCAGCATGATTCAGGTTGTCAACATCAGGAGAAAGCTGCGTTGCAATGCAATTTGTGTTCGCCGTTTGGTGTATGATTCGTTACGCTTCAGTTGCGGCCCTGCGGCGTTTCACGAACCTAAAGGCGTGTTTTCATATAGTGACATGACGGCGGTGCCGTGCACACGTGTTCGTTTCCATATAGAGACGCGCGAAATCTGCGCGGTACACGACTCTGCCAAACTGAATAATGGAGCTGAGCAGCAGGCGGAAAATCAGTTTCGTCGTGCGTAGGCCATGGAGCACGTGACAGGCAACTGATTTGCAGCGGAATCGTCGTTGAATCGATCCCTGGATCGATAATATTTTGTCCCGCTGTCGCGGCACCGTGCTGCCGGCTGTCACATAGCGGCACGTACGGAAACGCTCACTCTTATTTCTATGTTCTCAGTTCATCTAGCTGTCACCATGGCTTTCGCATCGCTGTCGCTATTTGGAAACACTACTTAACCCATTTAGCCCCAACGCCAGGCAACACTGAAGAGGTGGATCGACCATGATAATTTAAGGGCAGTGCCAGATGAGCTTGGCGCCCTCAGGCGCCAAGCTCATCTGGACTACCCTTGAATTATCATGGTCGAACTAGCTCCCGCAATTTGTACATAGTCGTTAGGCAACACCTCCAATATTTGGGAAATGCGGCAGTGGGTTAAATGGGTTAAGTTAACTTGTTTTTAGATTGTTTGTTTGTTTGTTATTTTCTGTGGGGGTCCCGGCCACCAACTCCCCCCCCCCCCTCCCCTCCCCCCTTCCCCTTATTATTCGAATTTCACTCATTCACACTTAGCCTTCGCAAAATAAAGCAGTGTAAGTGTCAGTCATGTGAAAATTGCACGGGTTGCTTGAAATGTCCTACAATGTGTGCTGCTGTAAAGTGGGCAATTACCACCGCATGCCAGGAAGACGTGTCACAGTGTTTGTACTTGAGTGAACAGAATTCTTTCTGGGAGCGTCGGTGTTGGAGTTGGGGGTTTTTTCTTTAATGAATGACGTTTCTCCGAATTGCGTGTTAGAGTTTTCCTGCAAGGGCGGGTGAATTACCCGTAAAGATCGAGGGGCCGCGTCAGCTCCAGCATAGACGTCAGTATAGTTTGTCCGACTGCACAGGCGGGCCGTTCTCGAGTTGTTACGTCGCGACTGAGAAGTGGCCAGGGCCGGGAAGCGTCGCCGCCCAGCTAAGTCCGTGCCTGATTCAGCCCCAAGAGGTGCCGGGGCCACGTCACCAATACCAAAAGACAGCTAGTTACCCATGGGTGACAGTGTAAAATTGAAACGACCGAAAACATTTCACGTATGTCCCATAATCCATACCAGCAAGAGACCTACAGTCTCATGAGCCCATGGGTTCAGCGGCGTTGCATGGGTGAGCTTAGTCCTGCGCCAGCCGGCACTAAGCAAGGCGTTTCGCAATAGTGCATGAGTGAATAGCTCACTCATGCAACTGCCCCTCCCCCCCCCTCCCCCCCCTCCCCCCCCCCCCCCCCCCCCGCTTGCGCTCATGAGAATTTGTCAGTGTCTATTGCAGAAGGAACAGGCGGGCTGAAGGACTGTCTTCTGTCTGAACCTGAATGCTCGAAATTCACTGAACTTTCTGTGGTCAGTTTGAAAAAGCTAAATCAGCCTCCAGCCGGGACTGAAAACTGTCACTCATTGTTACCTTTCTTTACATTCACCGAACAATGCCGGTTATGAGTAGGGCATACGGCGTCAAATCATGGAGGCCGGCACTGCAATGTTCCGGCCCAGCTCCGTCAGTTCACTGACTCAAGTTCCGGAATTATGATTCCTCAATTTCACACTAGAGTCCGTTGTGCTGGAGCGGCCGGTGCAGGGATGGGAGCGTGGGGTCAGTCTATCTTTATCCTTCCCCTCCAATTCACCTTTGTGTCCGTGCTTAACTCATTCAGCCCCGACGCGCCACAACAAGACATAGATCGAGCATGCTAGTTCAAGGTAGCCCATAGGCGCCAAGCTATTCTGGCATCACCCTTGAACTATCATGCTCGATCTGTCTCTAGAGGGCAACTTCAAAATTTGGGGATTTCGGTCCTGGGGTAGAATGTGTTAAATTGTCACCATATGATGTTCCGGACATTCGCGGCGTCACCATCGGAATGGATGCTTTCAACATGAATGGATTTTTTTTCCGTCCGGCTGTGAGTGTTCCGCTAATTTCTCTCTCAGACATGAAATGCATACAATGGGACGTTGAGACTTCTTAGCAATGTCCTCTGTCGTGGCCTGTCCTCGTTTACAAACAGTCAAGTGCGACCCGAGCCGCGCCAATATTGAACGCCATTGTTACGTGTGTGGTCTAAATACCCAAACCTAGCGAAATGTGTCAACGAAGCACGGCAGGTTTGCGTCCCTTTGGTCGCTCGTCCCCCTCGGCCTCAAACTTCCTTTCCCGGCCGTTTGCGACTGAGAGGAATAGATTTTCATAAGCCCCTGCGTTTGAAGGACTCATGAAAATCCATGCCTCATGTTGACAGCAGAAAAGTGAATTTGTATTAGGTCTATTATTTTCTGATGATACAGATCTAATTCAATTGTCTCATCCCGATTCACTGAGTCCGCCTAGACAGAGGAAGTGACACCATGAAATGTCGAAGCGGCCTGTTCCACGAAAGCGGACAAGCAAGGAAACGTGCAGGACTACGGTCATTAACCCTTTGGCTGTCGGTAGCGATTTTGGTCGAGGTGATTACTGAAGGACCAAAATCGCTACTGACAACTGACCCCGGAAAAGGCTACAAATTAATTGTCCTCTCCGTGTTCGATAGAGTGCCATATACACCACCCCCCCCCCCCCCCCGCCCCCCCCCCCCCCCACACACACACACACACACCATTCCCCTCACGATAAAGACGATAACTGATCAATCATGACAGTTCAAGGGTTGTGCCAGACTAGCCAGTGGGCGCCAAAATACAGCTCCTGTCTTAACTCTTTTAGCCCCAAGGTCCCATTTCTCAAATTTTGGAGGTGTTGCCCAATGATTATGTACCAGTTGTACTACCCTTGAATTATCACGGTCAAGCCATCTCCTGCTGTAGAGATCCGGGCCTAAAAGGGTTAAGCATCCACTTTTTTCCAAGGAAAAAAAAATCTTTTGATTTGCAGGTGCTCTTTCAAGATACGTTTTCAAGAGCAAAACGGTTAAGGCCGTCTCTGAGACCTCAAAGGGCTCCAGGCAATAAAAGATTAATAGTTCGCAATAACCTCGTTACTAATATCTTGTAGGTGTTCAGTATGTCTCACAGTAATTATAACTAATGAAATTAACACATTCTACCCAGGACCAAAATCCCTAAATTATGAAGTTGCCCTCAGAAGGACTGTTAGAAATCTAGAGAGGGATTGAACATGATAGTTCAAGGGTGGCACCCAAAATAGCTTGGCGCCTATGGGCGCCATGCTATTCTGGCACCACCCTTGAACTATCATGCTCTATCCATGTCTTGCTGTGGTGTCAGTGTCGGGGCTGAATGAGTTAATGTATTTAAGACCATCAGTTCTGCTTTCCTCTGTTCTCCTTTGCGTGTAGTACGAGTCAGTTTATCCGTGACACACAAGCCCGGGGCAGTAGACTAACCCCGGGCGAATAGTCCGGCTTCTCCCAGTCAACTGAATCTGACGGTAAGGCAGCAACAAAACAAAACAAGGCAGTCAAACTGAACTGCGGGTAACTCATCAACTACTAAACCGCGCGTGTGTGTGTGAGGGGGGTGTGGGGGTGGGGGTGGGGGTGGGGGGGGGGGGTGGGGGGTGGGAGGGAGTTGGGGGTGCCGTCTATTTTAGCCTCTTTTCGGCCATCGAACGGTATCCTTATTAAGTAGGTTAATTAGTCAGAGCTTAATATGTCTGGGATGTATTTTGTAATATCTTAACCCATTCAGCCCTGAGAAGAACCCAACGGAGAAAGAAACACGCTTAGAAAAGACAGTTACAACACAATTTATTAATATTTCGGGTATTTACCCTTTTTTCAAAATAGACAAACAACAATAGAGATCAGTCGCTACTGAATAATTATCTTCATTAAGACTGTTCGATACTTCCACCCGCAATTCCAACGAAAGTAGCATCAGCGCTAAGGTCCATGCACCTCTAGAACAGTTCCACAGGGGTCCGTCCTAGGTCCGGTCCTTTTCACACTCTACACCTCCCCCCTGTCCAACATCATCCAGTCTCACCACATACACCACCACCTCTACGCTGACGACTCACAAACTACTAGACAAAGACAAACTCGACAACACTCGATCACTACTGACTCGCACGGCTGACTGCTATGAAGACGTGAAAAACTGGATGACAGCAAACAAGCTCAAACTGAACGACGACAAAACGGAAGCCATGTTGGTAGGCACTCGCCAGAAACTTTCCCAGCTCCCTCCCTCTCTCCACCTTCAACTCGACAGCACCCCCATCTCCCTCTCTGACTCGGTCAAGAACCTTGGCGTTATCCTCGATTCCTCTCTTTCCATGACCAGCTTCGTCTCCGCCACGGCCCAGGCATGTTATTTCCACCTCCGCCGCATCAGTCAGATCATAAAATACCTCACTACCGAAGCTGCCACCAAACTCGCTGTCTCTCTCATCTTATCTCGCATCGACTACTGCAACTCTCTCCTTTCCGGCCTTCCTCACTCCACCACTCTCACTCTCCAGCGCGTCCAGAACAATGCTGCATGCCCGCCTCGTCCTCAGAAAGAAAAATTCCGACCACATCACTCCCCTGCTCAAACTCCTTCACTGGCTCCCCATGCCCCAACGCTTCCAATACAAGATTCTGTCTCTCTGCTACAAATCCCTGAACACCTACGCTCCTGCCTATCTCTCCAACTTACTTCACCCCTACACTCCTCCCCGCTCCCTCCGCTCCTCCTCCGACCCTCTCCGCCTCCTCATCAGTCCCCCGCACCAAACTCAGCACTTTCGGCCCCCGCTCCTTCTCAGTATACGGTCCATCCACCTGGAACACTCTCCCACTCTCTCTCCGTCAGAAACACTCTCTCTCCTCCTTCCAGTCCGCCCTCAAAACTCACCTCTTTCAACAGTTCTAGCACTATATCACCACACTCCCCACCCCAAGCTGACCGTCGTAATGTATTTTCACTATTTGTGTTACGCGAGTCATTGTTTAAAGCGTGCGCATGCGTGTGCGAGTTGTGAGTGCGCGCTTAGAGTTATAATTATTATAAGATAAGCGCATTATAAATACCGTAATTATTATTATTATTATTAGCTCCGACGCCTGTAGTGCGACCAGATGCCAACACGCTGTTAATCGGGGATTCTGTGCTGAAAATGTTGACGAGCGCAGGATGTCTGTCGACGGTGCCCTTGTACAGAATCTGTCTATCTCCGGTCTGACTGTGGCTGATGTCACTGAGTGGCTCCGCACGGCTTTGCCACCAATGCCCCAAATCTGCCGTGTGATCAGTGACGCTGCAAAGTGGGCGCCGTCAGCAAGCAGTCCTGGGAGCAGCTCGTTCTGTTTGCTACGCACAGCCTTTCCGGGAATTCCCAGCGCCGCTCTGTACACATCCTACATCATTCCAGGTGGAACTGAACATTACCTGGCAAAGGCCGTGTTTGCTTCCAAAGGAAAACCTCGGGGCTGTGTGTGAGCAGGCCAAGATCCCCTACATCGACCATGTCCCCCGCTTCTTCATGACAGCTAATCTTGCGCCGCATCAGACTCAGTCTGTTCTAGAGAGACAGAAGTCACCTGGCAGTGGAAGGCACCAAGCGACTGGCACTCGCCATCAGGTTCGCCGGAGCAGCACGGCGCCGCTCGCCGCAGGATACGATGGTCCGAAAGAGGATCGTCATGCGCCTACCAACCCCCATCAGCGAGGGCCACATCACTACCAGACTCAGGCTTCTGGCAGGGGCACAGGATGGGGACAAAGGAAAGGAAACAATTCCAAAGTCCATCCCCACCCCAGCCATTCCCACTCTAACCACGCCCACTCCAACCAAACCCATCCCAGCCAAGCTAATTCCAACCAACTCCAAGCGGCCCATTTTCAACAGTCTCAAACTCGTCAAGCCCATTCTGCTCAAACTCCGTCTAACATGTCTGACACTGCCATATACAACTCTGCCCAGCCTGGTTACCCCCCGACATTCTCTCCCGTCACGCCGGGCAGTTCACTCCATCAGAACGCGAATTTCCGCGCATTCCACCCTCCGACCAAAGCACCGCGAGCCCTTCACGCCCTCGCCGCCGCTAATCCGACACCGACCAGAGGGTGGGAGAGCCCTGCAGCTACACCCCTATCAGACGTAACGCAGAGGATGCGCGTGCTTGCGCAGCTCCTGCAGCCTTTCCTTCAGGGATTTATCGGCTTAACCACCTTGTGCATGCAACAACCGGTGCGGCGATCAGTACCGGCGGATGCATGAACAAAAGGGTTAATTTCCATTGTTGAACTAGTAGGTGGTGTTCATCATTGATTTACTGACGCTTAAATTAGACGTTAATATTTGACAAAGTTGTGGACTCGAGCACCCCAAACTGACTGCTGACGATACTGTTTCTGCCTCATTGCGCCTGCGGGCAAAACAGTCGTGCTTTCATTACAGTAGTTAGTTAGTTAGTTAGGAATTAACGTCCACAGCACAGAGGTGATCATGGACGGCCCTGACGGGCGAGTTATGGGGGACAGGGACATCTATTGCCTATGGAGTACGACCTGAACACTGATCAACTCAGGCGTACTCCAAATGTGCCACTTTGATTTACCAGGACCTTTCAACGGACATGCCGGCTATTGAACAAATCCGTTTTTCCCCTGGATTGTGAGTCCAGCTACCGGGGCCGGGACGGGATTCGAACCCACGACCCGGCGATTCCCTTCGCTCTCCTGCTCCGACGTTTAACCGCCTGAGCTATTTCGGATTCTTCATTACAGTAGAAAGTGACTTTGACTATTGTTACAGATGTAACTTGTTCTTACCGTAAATCAGTTGGACTGACTACCAACGCTATTGTCACAGTCTCCATCCAAAGGTTACACTGTGCTGTTTATTGATTACTTTGGTTCTACCTTCTGCCCGCGTTGGTCATAAACTGATGCGACAGTTACCACCAGAGACTATGTTAGTTTACACTGTAAATATTGTGCTCATTATAAGAAATAGACTTTTTAATTTTCAGCCTCTTTCTTGTCTTTACAGGGAGACAGACTATTAGCGTGCGTGTTTAATCAAAACTGTACTGAGACTACAAAGAAGGGAGCTTAGTGAGTGCCGAACAGACAGGCGGTGTTCCCTGCGGAGTTTCACGTTGCGTCACATGATTCTTGTGGTTCGGTCACCTCAGCGAGTTTTGAGAGTTCAGTAGAGTAACTGCTGCTTGTTCACTGGAGGACTTTTATTCAATTACGTGGCCTTTTACCGTTTTATAGTTTTATTGTACTTTTTTATTTCCGTGTTTTTCCGTATTCAATTGTTTTTTCTTTGTTTATTTTGTGCACTCTGTATTTTGTAATAAGTCCAGGCGAATTTTCCATCAAAGGTGCAGTTATGAGAATAGGGCATCTCAGTGTGTTCCATCTGTATAACAAACTAGCCGACATATCTGTATATATTAACAATCCTACACCGTTCCACCTGTTTGGACTCAGTGAGACGCGTCTGAGTTCCTGTGTGAGCGATGCAGCAATCAGTATCCCCAATTTTTCGGTTATCACTTAGACGAGACTCCTTGTCTCCAGGTCAAACTGGCATCGCTGTCTATATTCATAATTCTATCCAGTATTTAGTTCATCGACGCGTCGACCTAGAAACGATGGGGGTGGAGTGCGTATGGGTCGAAGTTAAGTGTCCGAAATCAAATATCGGTATTAATTGGGTTTTTATATAGAAATCCCGCCTCAAGTTTTGAGTGGTACGATCAGTTTAGTCTGAACCTTGACACAGCTTTAAAAAAGAAGGCCGACATTCTTTTATTGGGCGATTTTAATATTGATTTACTTAAGCCGCACCCCGCCTGGGACACAACGTCATCTCTGTTTGGCTTAGTACATTTAGTGAAATCACCGACCAGAATTACTCCAACTACTTCCACGCTTATAGACCACATAATATACTAATAAACCCAAAGCCGCCTTTGACGTTGATGTCTCAAATCGTCGTGTTAGTGATCATTATTATCCTGTGGCGTGCTCTTGGTCTTCTAAACTCCCTAAACCAAAAAAGAACGGCCATACAACTATAACGTATAGGACATTCAAGCACTACAGTGAAGATGAATTTCTATTTGATGTAGAAAATACTCCTTTTAATGATGTGCTCCCGTCCTATGAATATCCTAATACCGCCCTCAGTATTTGCTACTCTCTTTTCCTAAATGTACTTAATAAATATGCTCTCCTACGCGAGAGGAGGGTAAAATCTCACACTCTTCCAACCTGGCTTACTCCTGAAATCGTGCAGGCGATGGCGCTTAGAAAGGATCTACGTAGCAATAAAATGTTTACTGAATATAAACAACAGCGTAACCGTGTTAAATACATGATCAGAGAGGCAAGAAAAAAGTTAGTTCGTGACACGGTTAAAAACAGCAAGGATACCTCTACTATATGGCGCCTACTAAACACACTTACTAGGGGACTCCGCAAGTACCGCAACTACCATTCCCATTAATCTTACTGCTGATACATTCAAAGACCATTTTTCCTTTCTGTTGCCGAATCTCTAATTTCGTCAAGCCAGGATAACACTTATTACCGTGCTAATCTGCTGTTTGAGTTTTGTCAACAACTAACAATGGGCACAGCCCCCTTCAACATCCCCATGCAAGCTGTTCATGGAGTGGGTTTACTCATAAGTAACCTTCCAAATAAAAAGTCCTCGGGGCCTGATGACATCAACCCGAAAATACTTAAGCTGTCTCTCCCATACATTGTAGAATCCTTAACTTACATGTATAATCTCTGTATCCAGCATAACACATTTCCTAATGAACTTAAATATGCGAAAGTAATTCCACTTCCAAAACAAAAGATCGTTCTGACCCTAATAATTATCGGCCCATTTCTTTATTATCTGTTTTGTCCAAACCACTGGAAAGGCACGTTCATAAACACTTGCTTGCGTACCTAGAAAACCGTAAGCTCCTCCACCCTTTCCAATCCGGATTTCGCCCGCAGCATTCATGCCACACAGCACTTACACGCTTTGTTGACACTTGGCTCGAGGGTATGAATAAGTCACAGTTAACAGGAGTAGTCTATCTAGATTTTAAGAAGGCTTTTGATCTAATTGACCACACTATTCTGACTGCTAAACTTCACAAATACCTTAATAACGAAGACGCAGTTGCTTTTTTCCACATCTTACCTTACTGAAAGAAAACAAAAAGTTCTTGCTCATGGCTCATATTCCTCTCTCAAAGATGTAAGCTTCGGTGTGCCCCAAGGGTCTGTACTGGGCCTCTTCTGTTTGCTTACTTATTAATGATTTCCCTCTACATATTACTTGCCAAGATGTACACTGCGATCTTTTGCTGACGACACTTTAGTTTATACTAGTAGTAAAGATATTCAGGTAATTTCCGACAACTTACAACAGAGCCTTCATGACGTATCAGCTTGGTGTATAAACAATTCTGTGGTTGTTCATCCAGTCAAAACGAAATCGATGGTAGTCGCCACGCGCCAAAAACAGCAGATAACGCCTCTATTACTTAACCTTTCACTTAAAGGTAGTCAGGCAGAACAGGTAAACGAACATCGCGTACTAGGGATTACAATCGACAGTCAGCTAAAATAGCAAGCTCATACAGACGCCTTAAGCAAAATAGTAGCAAAAAATCTCTTTATGTTATCAAAACTTAAATATTATACTGATTCAGATACCCGTAAACTATTTTATAACGCTCACATTCGTTCTCACGTCGATTACGCGTCAACGGTATGGGATGGATGTAGTGAGGTCCATTTAAGAGACTCAATTCCCTGCACAGCCGGGCGGCCAAAATAATCTGCCCTGATTCACACCTAACCACAGAAGAAAAGCTCACAAAAGCAGGGCACCTGCCTCTTTAAGATCATTTCAAATGTATGCAAAGCAATCTTTATGTTCAAAGTGTGGAAGCGCAAAGCACCTGAGTATAAGTATCCACTTTATTCCGTAAGTCTGAGTCCAAGCCTGGAAACATCAGAAAGCTTTTCATAGTCCCAAAACGAAGGATCGATCTATATAAAAACCAGCTTATCCTTCTCATGGACACATATCTGGAATGCGCTTCCCGACCATGTAAAATCTGCCTCTTCGCTAGCCTGTTTTAAAAAGGGTCTCTGCAAGTATTTCGTGGATCACTCGTTTAACTACATGTATTATGTGTCTCTTTTCTATGCTAGGTCCAATTTATTCCCAACTAAGCCTGTTATCCTTTACATTTATCATTTGAACAACTTACCTCTGAGAGAGTGTGTGTGTGTGTGTGTGTGTGTGTGTGTGTGTGTGTGTGTGTGTGTGTGTGTGTGTGTGTGTGTGTGTGTGTGTGGTGTGTGTGTGGGGGGGGGCGTATGAGAGTCTATGAGTATGTCTGCCTATGTGAACAGTGTTGTCAATTGTCTCCAAGTATTATATTTTACTTATATGTATGTACATGTGTAGATAGTCTTGTAGTTGTTAGCAACGGCAGGTTTGTAAAATGGCTGTGTCGATGACGATGTCAATGCATTAACCGTTTTAAAATAAAGTTTCATTAAATGCTTCATTGATTCATTATCACAGAAGGAATGTGGCAACTGAAGGATGTGACATAAAATAATAGAAAAAGAACAAAAGTGCGTTTAAAAAAAAGACACAGATCGACCGGAATAACGCACTATTGATAGATTAGCGTCTCAGACTAGCACTGACTGAATTTATTGGGTACATAATAGTGTTCCTTGTGTCTTAGTAGTCAAGGGGATCGCCCTTTGGATGTGTCGGTAGCAGCGGTTTTTGTCGTCATGATTTCCGAGGAAATCACTGATCTCGACGAAAACCGCTACCGACATCCAAAGGGTTAAAAAGAAGGGGGTAACTAGGTCTAGCCGGGACACTCCTCACTACACATTCTTCCTATGGTACCCGGCCATTGAGCGGCGATGAATTAGCCCCGTACTTAAGTCTGTTATACTGAGACCCCGTTGCCGCTAGGTTAGGACGGGCCGAAGGTGCGGTCAGGCCGGGGTGGGACGGCAACGGGACTCTCCGGCCATTGTGACGTATACCCGGTGCTAAAACCAGGAGCTCTATTTCAGTAACCCATATCGTACTGACGCTAAACGCTTCAAATGTGTGCACTGCCATTTGCAAGCTACATTATCGTACTTGCAGCGGATAGGGTTATAGACCAATACAGCTTTAGTTCAAGGGTGATGCCAGAATAGCTTGGCGCCTAGAGGCGGTCTGGCACTACCCTTGAACTATTTTAGTCCTGTTTTACACACTGGTGTATTTCGAATGATAAGGGTTAACGGGATAGGAAACTAGGTGAAATCACGCTATATATCTGCCGCGGCGTGACTTTACGATGTCACGAGATTCAGTTAAAACTGTCTGCTACTGTTGTGTTCTGCTGAGACTGGTTTGATTGTTCCAAGCACGCGTTTCAGTTGAGGCGCTGAGTTCTACAGTGTTTTACATTTTTGAAAGTTTGATCTCGATCAAAGTGGTAAATACTAGCATTTAGTTTTATCCTGTGTGACAACGTTGTTACAGTGAGGTTTATTTTATGTTAATTACTCGATCATTGCGCATTGTTTCTCACATCGGCCGGGACTTGGCGTGTTTCACTCTGGCGCGCCGGACTTGATTTTGTTTAACAAAAACTTTTTTCTCTTTATATATAGTATACATTTTCTGTATTTATTTACTTCTGCTAGTCGGGCTCAATACCATAAGGTATACACAGGAAGTTTGTGAGACGATCCGTTTAAAAGTTAATGCGGTGTGAAGCAACGTTTTAGTGACAATAAGCCAGATTATATTTATTCCCTTTTACTAGTGCGGATCTGTCCCATAAGGTATATAGGAAGTTCGTGACTCTATCCGGCTTTATGTTATAATCGTGTAAAGTCGGAGCAACCTGGTATATAGGAAGTTTATGAGCCGATCCGTTTTAATATTATTGCGTTGTAAAGTTGGAGTAAAACTAAGTGTGTCTCACCCTAACGCGTCAGACATGATTTTGTATAGGTAGTACAAAAAAAAGAGCACTGAAAAGGCTTCAGAAGTGATTTTGTATAGCACAAAAAAAAAACAAACAAAAAAACACCCTGTTTTATCTTAATGTATTACAAATTCCATATAGCTCGTGATAATAAACTGAAACGGTCAGATCAAATAGCCTGAACTGCGGTGTTCTCAATATTATTATTTTTGACTTGCTTTTAATTAATTTGTTAACATGTTTTAAAGACAGTTATTCAACCGCACACTTCTTCTTCGTCCATGCTCATAACCTAAGACTGATAATATAATGATTTGATATATGAAGTAGCTTTGTCTTCAGAGTTCATCAGTACCTTGTTTCAGAGCTGCATTATTTTAACACATACTGGTAATGACTCTTCACACCGAACCTTCTTAGTTCTTCAGTGATTAACCTCAGTGCAGATTAGTTCATGACATTTATTCTTTAGTTAGAATTGTTTCAGGGTCGCATTATTTTAACACATCTTCGTCTCCTTCTCAGTTCTCGAACGCCGTCTCACTTGGAGTTTGGCTCTCAAAACTGATGAAATCTGTGGTCTTCTGTAGCACCTCCACAGGCCCGTACAATTCATTTTAACACATAATCATGGTAATGTCTCTTCACACCTAACCTTTTACTTCTTGATTGGCCTAGTCAGGGCAGATAAGTTCATGACACTCATTCGATGGTTAGCATCTATAGATGAAAAGTAGCAGCGGAGCAGCGGATTTTATATGTACACCTGCACGGCATAGTAGACTGCAATGAGGTAGTGAACCAGTCTGACACTCAGCAACAAATGCGGCCACTGACAAGGGGAAAAAAAAAAAAACAACGTGAAAGCGGGACACTAACCCATTCAGCCCTGACGCACCACAGCAGAAGATGGGTCGACCATGATAATTCAAGGGTAGTGCCAGTTGGCGCCTGTCGGCGCCAAGCGAATCTGGCACTGCCCTTGAATTATCATGGTCGATCTATTTCCTGCAACGCCGGGTGCATAGTCATTAGTGACTTGACGCCTCCAAAATTTGGGAAATACGGCCGTCGGGCTGAATGAGCTAAATATACAGTGCATATTTAATTAATAGAATCACTGAAGCCACAGACTCCGATTCGGAAGGACAATAATAAAACAGACACGCTTCAGTAAATTGTGTTGGTCAGACTGAGCACACCGCAGTGGGCCTCCCCTGCAGTCCCATCTGTTAAAATGCATTTGCCTTAGTCTGCCCAGCGGTTATCCCTTAATTTTTCAGTCCCTTAAACAACTGACTACCGCCCACTTGCTGCTTATTAGCCATGCACAAAATCCCCCCAAAATAAGGACATCACCCGTCTCATTTCCTGGCTATCAACGTGATGCTGGGTACCAACCCTTACACTGATCAAGTCCAAGGTGAGCGCAACCTGGCGCCAAAACTGGTACACACCTCAAATCATCTTTCGCTTCAGTGGCAACTCAAACTAGGCCAAAAAAGAGTCCGATGGTTAAGCCAAGGCTGGTATGAATTTAAAAAAAACCCAAACATGTCTCTTCTCATCTATCAAGAGATTTAAAGCAAATTCAAATGTACAAAATGCCAAAGAATGCAGAAGAATTTTTTTAAGTACACCAGACCTCATTTGAATATGTAACGTGACCTGTTGCTAGCGTAAACGAAAACCGGCTGCGTCCTTTGAACCATGGGCGTACTACTTCCCTCAAGTACTGGTTTGATCGCAACTTGCGGATTGCCGCGTAACAGACTAGTATCACCGCGCGCCCGGCTGGCCCAAACACAGCCAGAGGGCAGGTGGCACACAGCAAAGAGGCCGTTTCCTATCCCGTTATTTAGTATCCTTGCGGTTCTTAACTCATTGTGTCCCAGGAACCAAATCGGCCCCACATTTTCGAGTTGTCATCTGAGGACTGCATTACAATTAAGGAGACAGATTGACCATGATAATTCAAGGGTGGTGCCAGAATTCTTGGACTATCATGGTCAAGCGGCCATATCTGGCTGTGGTGTGTCGGGACTGAATGAGTTAAACGAATTTAGTCTACGCACACATACGAGAGTGACCACGTCAGTATTATTGTGAACTATTAACCCTTTGTTGCTCAGAGAAGCGCCGGGGTTGCTTTGAAACTCAATCTTGAGGTCGCCGACGCCTTTTAATTACACTCCCCCACATCTCCCCGTCTGACATAGGGACGGCGGCAAACACTCCTACAACTCCCAACACACAGGACAAACTATCCCTACTGTACCATAGCAGACGGAACTTCCCAGGGCCTATTGGGAGGACGAACACTGACGGTCATAGCGCGAGCAAGAGGCGTAGATCCTCATGAGCTCCCGCAATATACGGGGCCGCATGAGGATCTACGCCTTTTGCAGATAGCAGGATTTTAGCACTGGGGTGAAGAAGAGCTTGCTGAGGGGCGCAAACTCGTGCAGTGGGCCAAACACTTGGTTCAGTCCATCAGCTGTGTGGTGGGTTGTGATTTTGGACCTAACAGCCGAAGGCCGTTAGGTCCAAAATCATAACCTACCACACAGTAAATCTTTCAGCCTGCAAGAAACGTAAATCTGCATCAACATCTGCAGATGTTAAAGACCTATAAAAAGAATATGATAAACCGTGTCGTGCTCAACTTTCAAGCACTGAGTTCAAACGGCAATGTTGTGCTGTGTTCCTCAAAGAAAGGAGGCTAGTAGGTGTTTAGTCTGCGAGTGAGGCCTCATGCCGAGCGGTCAGTGCAGACTGACCCATGCCAGTCTCCATTACGCCATAAAACCAGAAGCAGGTCAGAGTACACCGAAACTTGGCTGCAGAGACGTCAGCTGAGTGATGCCAGACCAGAATATCTGAATGATCAAATGGCAGCTGGTAGAACCACTTACTGTGCAAGTTGAACAGGTAGATAACGCGTGAACTGATAGAGCGCGATCCATAAAAAGCCGGACTGATTCCTGTGCGTGAATACATTGACTTCGTGTAAACAGATAGCTTCTGAGTGAAATCTGTGGCTGGGCCGACATGGCAGTCTCTTGTCAGGTTGAGGCTAGAAGTTGTAAGTCCCAACAAAGAAGGAAACACGCTTAGAAAGGCCAAGTACAACCGACTGTTTAATTGAGTTGTACTAGTCCTTTGTCAGAGTGGTCCTTCTTAGTTAGAATTTGTGTGTGTGTGTGTGTGAGTGCACTTTAGGCTACACGGCATTGCAGTCACATTAGCAGCTTCAGATGTTGTGCCCCCCATGGCAGATTGATGCAGTAATTTTACTCTTATTCCTTTTCATCTTGATACACGTCCGCTTGTTATTAATTTTACTATGGCAGTTCAAGGGTGGTGCCAGAACAGCTTGGCGCCTGAGGCACCAAGCTATTCATTTTTTGGCACCACCCTTAAACTAAAATGATTGATCCATCTCCTAATCTGTAATGTAGCCTTCATAGGACAATGAGCATTTTTTTTTAAAAATCAGCTTCAGCCGGATGTAATGGGTTAGCTCCCAGAACTAAATGACTTCCATGAATTCTATAGAATGGAAGTCAGTTAGTTCTGGCAGTTTAAGAGTTAAGATATCTTAATTGCCCAGAGACTGACAACTTGTTGAGCATGAGATGTGAAGCTGCAATTGCTGCTGGGTCATAATGTGTGGCTGAACTGACACCATCATACATCAAGTCTCGTCTTTGACGCCACCGGCCTGCACATCTGGTCCTAAGAAACGCGGGGGAACGGAGGAAACGCAAAGACTTAACTCATTCTACCCCGGACACACCACAGGAAGATAAAGATCGACCACGATAGTTCAAGGGTGATGCCAGAATAGCTTGGCGCCCATGGGCGCCAAGCTATTCTGGCATCACCCTTGAACTATCATGGTCGATCTGTGTCCTGCACTGCTAATGCAGTCTTCAGAGGACAACGGCAACATTTAAGGATTTCGGAGATGGGGTAGAATGAGTTAACAGTGCTGAAATGTAAGAGCGTGAAGATCCACTGGCATTCATACAGTGTTTTGATCAAGTTGTTCCGCCCGTTCGTTCGTTGCCGAATTGCTCAGCGATTGACAATAAACACCTGCCTGATCAGTGTAACTACACTGAGAAACTCGGAGACTGAGGCGAACACATCATTGGTACTGAGGGGTAAGTACTGTCGTTGTTTTCTTCAGTGTGCACGCAGGTGTGAAGCAGTAACCATAGCGTGGGCTGTGCCGGCCGCCGCCCCGCCGCCACTGTTCCGGCGAGTTTTCCGGCACTGAGTAGGTCGGGCCATTGTTATTCGGACTGCGGCTTGGCAGAGCATCACTCCTTAGTTTCAGGGGCGGATCATTTGAGAAGGGGCGGGAGGGGGGGGTTTACAGGGGTTCGGGACCCCCTCCCCCCTCCAGACCTAAAATTCCTAAAAATGCTACAGCAAAGTCCCTTTTTGGGGGGTGTCTCTCTCTCTCTCTCTCTCTCTCTCTCTCTCTCTCTCTCTCTCTCTCTCTCTCTCTCTCTCTCTCTCTCTCTCTCTCTCCGCTGTTCGATTTTTCGGCCACTGGAAGCAAGGTCTTGCGTCGGGGAGGCCGTTTCGAGGTAACTGATCCGCCTCTGAGTTTGCTCAGTATGACCATTTATCATAACTGTGACGTAACATCTTCAGTGCCGACAAGGGACATGGATTTTCTTGATGAGCCTCTGCCGGAGTCACAGCCTCCGGGACTGAGCTCACGAAGATATGCTCTCTTGTTTGTGGGGACTGATACTAAATATTTACAAAATGTGTAACGTAAACAAGGCGGCTTGTCAGCCCGGTGTTTGGACAGGTCACTCGACGGCAACTGTCCAGTAGTGTCAACGTGTGCCGATTTTCGACCTCACGGCCGTGTGCTGGTCTGTGAGGTCCAAAATTACAGACCAGGACACCGCCATACATTCGTGGCCACTGAGTTGCACGAGTCAGCATTAGTCATGCGCTGGCCGCTAAGCAAGGTGCACCGGCCGCGGTCGTTGTTATAGTTTTAACTACTGTCAGCCGGCACGCTTTCTTAGTCTGCGACAACGTAGACATCGACACACCTCCATGGCGGCCGTTTTTTGTTTGTTTTTTTTTTTTTTTTTTTTTTTTTTTTTGGGGGGGTGGTGGGTGATGGGTGTGTGTGGGGGGGGGGGTGAGGGGGGGGCGGTGAGGGGGGGGGGTGTCCTGCTCAGAAAGGGCACGCTGCATACACTTCAATGCGTACGCTGCCTTCTCCAGTCACCAGCTTACCCCCCCCCCCCCTCCCCACCCAAAAAAAAAAAAAAAAGGAAAAAAAAAAGGGCTGTGCATAAAGAGATGGACAAGCAAAAAATAAAGGACACCAATAGTGCAAAATCACAGTCAAACCAGGCCTCAGTTGCATGAGTGAGCTTAGTGCTGCGCGAGCCACTAAGCAAACTGCTCCGCTATACCGTAGCACCTTTCTTAATTTCTTGCGCAGGAATTAAGCTCTTTCGTGCAACTCAGCACAGCTCCCAATTCACTTCGAAGACGAAAGGCAACGCCGCCGACGGTGTACGACTGGTGGTGTTCTGGCATTGACACACTGGTTACCTCTGTTTACCTGCTCTGCACGAACATACAGAGCTGAGCGCGGGAGGTAACCAGTGTTATTCAACGACTGATTTGGCGGCCTTTGCTTGAACGCTGAATATGATATTCTCCATACATGTCTTATTGAGAGTACTTCTGAAACTGTAGAAACTGACTCCTGTAATTTTTTCAAGTCACACCGACACTAAAATGACGGACGAAAACTGACTGCGCTTAGAACGTCGTGATGGCCGCTCTCTGTGGATAGGTGCTAGTCGGCGGCGTCGGATAACTTTCGAAGAGTGGCCATTAACCCCTTGGTTGCCGCCGAACAGACTTGAATACCATCCAGCTGCAAGAGGCATAGATCCTCATGGGCCCCCGCAGTCGCGGGGGCGCATGAGGATCTATGCCTCTTGCCACTGAAACTATTTTCATGCTGAAACTATTTTCAAAGCTCCTTTGGTGGCTTTGGGATCTTCGACGCTGAAATTACAATGCCGCCGTGAGATGGGCTTAGTCGCCTGTTCTGGCGGCGTTAAACCTCACCGGAATTACAATGACTCAAAAAAGCACAAGCTGCGTGCGTGCCACCGTGTCACTAGGTCAATTCAGAATACAACGATTGACACGACACGTGGCGATGCACTTTGATTCCAGAGCAGTTTTCAACTCTCAAAGCAACCATCCGCCTAAAACCTCAAACTGAACAAACTCAGTAGATATTTTGCCACACATCTATACCAACCTTGTCCGCCAATCAAAACTGATAGTTTAGCATCAAGGCTTTTTGCACAATCAAGCATCATTTTAGCAGACGTCCATTTGTTAAGTTTTAGATGTGGCCGGAAATACGCGTCACTCTCATTTTTCATTGGTTTATGTAAATTAACATATCCAACGAAATTAAAACAAGTGCATCCGCACTGTCGACGCCGAACGTGCACACATCAATCGCTGTAGGTACGCATTTCCCCCATCCCGAAAAGCTCTACTACTGCTCAGTTGTCAATATCTTCTCGAGTAATTCGCTTCGACTTTATTGAGTACAAACACGACAGAAAACAATAGATGCACAGCAGTGCAGAGTGGCCTCTTTCACGACACTCTACTAAAGGGTTTAACGTTGACTCTAGACTGTTGAGAAAGAGGTCCGGGATACTTACGGCCACAGCTAGAATCAACTTTCGCGCGTGTCGTTCGTTTCCTCCCTTGTATTTTAAATTGAGCTAGCCGCGACGCGGTGGCGCAGCGGATTTGCATATAGTCAAAGCACCAAAGTCAGGCCCAGACCTCAGGAATAAATCTGTCGTTGAATGACAAAAGCCAGTATGTCCATTTTTGAGGAATGCGAGATTTTCATTGTATAACAA